>CM040763.1:18341-45841 GCA_022829145.1 Albula goreensis | reverse complement strand
CATGCCACGCCAATTCCCACTGCTCCAATGATGAGCAGGTGATCGGCCAGGTACTGCTCCAACTTAGTGATGCAGCCACCCTGCAGGTGAGAGAAGAGAATCAAATCAAACCTGCTAATTGAAGTTCAGATACATGCTCAGAGTATATTTACCCTTAGTGTATTCACCCACAGATACACAATCAGAGTTTTCCCCAAACATTCACATGCAAACACAGAGTGCTCACTACAGTGACTAGATGAGAGAAGTTTTCTCAGCAGAGACAGAAAGACAGAGATGGTCCATAACAGAGTTGTCTGTCAGATGTCTGTCTGTCATTATGTGTGCAGGCTAATGACCAGTGTATGGAAGTGTAACTTTGCAGCAGATATGTATGCGTTACTGTAGCTCTGTGTGAGACAGTGCTGAGTGTTACTGTAGCTCTGTGTGAGATAGTGCTGAGTGTTACTGTAGCTCTGTGTGAGGCAGTGCTGAGTGTTACTGTAGCTCTGTGTGAGACAGTGCTGAGTGTTACTGTAGCTCTGTGTGAGACAGTGCTGAGTGTTACTGTAGCTCTGTGTGAGGCAGTGCTGAGTGTTACTGTAGCTCTGTGTGAGACAGTGCTGAGTGTTACTGTAGCTCTGTGTGAGGCAGTGCTGAGTGTTACTGTAGCTCTGTGTGAGGCAGTGCTGAGTGTTACTGTAGCTCTGTGTGAGGCAGTGCTGTTACTGTAGCTCTGTGTGAGGCAGTGCTGTTACTGTAGGAGGGAAGCAGCAGGCAGGGTCTGGCTGTTTAAAACTCAAATCACTCAATAGCATTAAATAGCATTGGCAGCCAGTGAATCAGCAGGCAGGGCATATATGTCCCAGGAAAATCTGCACAATCCCACAATACCATGCAGTTTACTGCTCTCCAGATGTGGAGCACATAGACCTCACGCAGATGCATCCAATCACAGACACTGCAGAAACTGAGGTTTCTGACAGCACCGCTGCCCCTATGCTGTTTAACAGGGGCCATTAGAGTGGGGTTCTGCTATATGGGGAAAGCTGATTCCCCCAATGAGAGCTGTCTGTCACAGAGACCTCACACCTCAGGCCTGTAAAACCTGCTGTCAGTCAAGAGCCAGTGTGTGTGAGTGTGTGTGAGTGTGTGTGAGTGTGTTTGAGTGTGTATGCGTGTGTGTGTGGTATGTTTTCATCTGATTAGTCACACAGATATAGTCTTGAGTCATAGAAATCATTAAAGAGCTGGAGTTCTGCATATAGGAACTGCACTGAGGGGAGTCAGTCTCTAAAGGTAAGCCTGTTTCACAAGCTCATTAGATTCTGAAGAAAGTTGAGAAAAATGGCATAACTCAGTCGTGGCCTTGTTGAGGTACAGAGAAATATTAAGGCTACCCACTCCCTCTGTGCTGTAAACCTGAGGCAGGAACAGTGTCTTCACAACTTAACACCTTCAGAGAGCCTGAAGCACTAAACCTCATAGCCTGAAACGCCAAACCCCCGAACCTCAAAGCCCAAACCCCATAACCCCATAACCTCAGAGCCCAAACCCCCTAACCCCATAACCTCAGAGCCCAAACCCCATAACCTCAGAGCCCAAAAACCCCCCTAACCCCATAACCTCAGAGCCCAAACCCCATAACCCCATAACCTCAGAGCCCAAACCCCCTAACCCCATAACCTCAAAGCCCAAACCCCTAACCCCATAACCTCAGAGCCCAAACCCCTAACCCCATAACCTCAAAGCCCAAACCCCATAACCCCATAACCTCAGAGCCCAAACCCCCTAACCCCATAACCCCATAACCCCATAACCTCAGAGCCCAAACCCCATAACCCCATAACCTCAGAGCCCAAACCCCATAACCCCATAACCTCAGAGCCCAAACCCCTAACCCCATAACCTCAGAGCCCAAACCCCTAACCCCATAACCTCAAAGCCCAAACCCCATAACCCCATAACCTCAGAGCCCAAACCCCCTAACCCCATAACCTCAAAGCCCAAACCCCATAACCCCATAACCTCAGAGCCCAAACCCCATAACCCCATAACCTCAGAGCCCAAACCCCTAACCCCATAACCTCAAAGCCCAAACCCCTAACCCCATAACCCCATAACCTCAGAGCCCAAACCCCTAACCCCTAACCCCATAACCTCAGAGCCCAAACCCCATAACCCCATAACCTCAGAGCCCAAACCCCCTAACCCCATAACCTCAAAGCCCAAACCCCATAACCCCATAACCTCAGAGCCCAAAAACCCCTAAACCTCAGAGCCCAAACCCCTAACCCCATAACCCCATAACCTCAGAGCCCAAACCCCTAACCCCATAACCTCAGAGCCCAAACCCCTAACCCCATAACCCCATAACCCCATAACCTCAGAGCCCAAACCCCTAACCCCATAACCTCAAAGCCCAAACCCCCTAACCCCATAACCCCATAACCACAGAGCCCAAACCCCATAACCCCATAACCTCAGAGCCCAAACCCCCTAACCCCATAACCCCAGAGCCCAAACCCCATAACCTCAGAGCCCAAACCCCCTAACCCCATAACCCCATAACCTCAGAGCCCAAACCCGCTAACCCTATAACCTCAAAGCCCAAACCCCATAACCCCATAACCTCAGAGCCCAAACCCCATAGCCCCATAACCTCAGAGCCCAAAGCCCAAACCCCATAACCTCAGAGCCCAAACCCCCTAACCCCATAACCTCAAAGCCCAAACCCCTAACCCCATAACCCCATAACCTCAGAGCCCAAACCCCTAACCCCTAACCCCATAACCTCAGAGCCCAAACCCCATAACCCCATAACCTCAGAGCCCAAACCCCCTAACCCCATAACCTCAAAGCCCAAACCCCTAACCCCATAACCCCATAACCTCAAAGCCCAAACCCCTAACCCCATAACCCCATAACCTCAGAGCCCAAACCCCTAACCCCTAACCCCATAACCTCAGAGCCCAAACCCCATAACCCCATAACCTCAGAGCCCAAACCCCTAACCCCATAACCTCAAAGCCCAAACCCCCTAACCCCATAACCCCATAACCTCAGAGCCCAAACCCCTAACCCCATAACCTCAAAGCCCAAACCCCTAACCCCTAACCCCATAACCTCAGAGCCCAAACCCCTAACCCCCTAACCCCATAACCTCAGAGCCCAAACCCCATAACCCCATAACCTCAGAGCCCAAACCCCTAACCCCATAACCTCAGAGCCCAAACCCCCTAACCCCATAACCTCAAAGCCCAAACCCCTAACCCCATAACCCCATAACCTCAGAGCCCAAACCCCTAACCCCATAACCTCAGAGCCCAAACCCCTAACCCCTAACCCCATAACCTCAGAGCCCAAACCCCATAACCCCATAACCTCAGAGCCCAAACCCCATAACCCCATAACCTCAGAGCCCAAACCTTTCATCCCCTTACCTCAGAGCCCAAACCCCTAACCCCATAACCTCAGAGCCCAAACCCCTAACCCCATAACCTCAGAGCCCAAACCCCATAACCCCATAACCTCAGAGCCCAAACCCCTAACCCCATAACCTCAGAGCCCAAACCCCTAACCCCATAACCTCAAAGCCCAAACCCCTAACCCCCTAACCCCATAACCTCAGAGCCCAAACCCCCTAACCCCATAACCCCATAACCTCAGAGCCCAAACCCCCTAACCCCATAACCCCATAACCTCAGAGCCCAAACCTTTCATCCCCTTACCTCAGAGCCCAAACCCCATAACCCCATAACCTCAGAGCCCAAACCCCCTAACCCCCAACCCCCATAACCTCAGAGCCCAAACCCCATAACCCCATAACCTCAGAGCCCAAACCCCATAACCCCATAACCTCAGAGCCCAAACCCCATAACCCCATAACCTCAGAGCCCAAACCCCATAACCCCATAACCTCAGAGCCCAAACCTTTCATCCCCTTACCTCAGAGCCTGAGAAAAAATTAAAAATATAAATGTAAATATGTCATTCAAAAATGAGGAAAAAAGTGACGATGGTTTTTAAAGAAGAAAGACACACATGCTCACTAACTCTCTCTCACACGCACAACATTCACACACACACAGAAATATAACACACACACATTCTTGCACACACACATTCACAGAAAGACACACATACAAACACACACATACATGTGCACACTCATTCAACCAAACACACACACACACAGGCAAAATATTTAAAAAATGTACAAATGTTTAAAAAAATTCTGCGGTTGTAGATGATGGCTGGGAGTGTATGTCTGAGGGGAGCAGACGTACCTCCACCCGGTAGATGTTGGAGGGGTGGTCTCTGCGGCCACACAAGGGGGTGGGGGTCTTGCAGCAGCTGTCTGGCACCACTCTTCCATCTGCCTCACTGGAGTTCACATACACGCTCTGCATCCAATCAGATGACCTGTTGCTGCCGCAGCACTTAAACTACAACAAGAGAACAGCCAATAATAAGAACTGTTGCAATGACATGGCTTATTGTGGTACAATAGAACAGCTAGTTAGTAGTTCTCTGGCTGAATATGTCTTAACTACATTTCCCATGTGCCTCTGTGCTGATAGCACCATATCAGAACCAGGCTCCACAGTCTGGCATATTCACTGACTCATGGCTTATGTGTGAATAATTGACCAGACAGCATCATCTCTGCTTCCAGGTCATGCCTAAGCTTTATTTGCAGCTGGAGTCTCAAACTGTAGGGTGCCCTTGAGTCTGAGAGGGAGGGATGGAGAAAGAGCTATGATAGCTCTGCACTCCCTGGCCTTGAGGGAGGCCTGTGGGCTTTATTCTGGAAAAGAGAGAGTTTGCGTCTGTGTGTGTGCGTCAGTGTGTCTGTGTATGGGTCTGTGAGTGTGTGTCAGAGTGTGTTTGTAAGGTTTAAATCCCAGATAACTAGCACCAGATAACTGTAAAACATTATTTAATATGAGTTATTATTGGTTGATGCTGTGGAGTCAGAAAAGAGTATACAGCACAGCCAGGCTAAAGAAAACCTCACTCACTACACACACAGACAAACACAAAGGAAAAATCCTCACTCAGTCACTCACAATCTAATGGCTCCATTGCGCAGGGTTAATCACAGAGGGTAAACAGAGTCTCACAGTCTGGCTGTGCAGGGTTAATCACAGAGGGTCTCATGCTCTGAAATGCATATGGCATAAGAGACAGGGAGCATTTTTAATGTTATTGGCTTGTCTTCATCTCCATACATATTTTCGCTAATGCACGTTCCATCCACAGAGCAGCAGCAGAGCGATAGCTGTGAAATATTGAGCAAAGGCACTTACAGTGTGCTGACACACTGGAGGAGATCATAGCCCTCCATCCTTATGCCTTCACATTCCTTTTCTTTTAAAAAATCCACTGTCTGTAGCAATCAGCCTAAACTACAGAGACCCTCAGCATAATGCACACACAGTGCTACAGAGAACCTCAGCATAATGCACACACAGCACTACAGAGAACCTCAGCATAATACACACACAGCACTACAGAGAACCTCAGCATAATACACACACAGCACTACAGAGAACCTCAGCATAATACACACACAGCACTACAGAGAACCTCAGCATAATACACACACAGCACTACAGAGAACCTCAGCATAATACACACACAGCACTACAGAGAACCTCAGCATAATACACACACAGCGCTACAGAGAACCTAAGCATAATACACACACAGCACTACAGAGAACCTCAGCATAATACACACACAGCACTACAGAGAACCTCAGCATAATACACACACAGCGCTACAGAGAACCTCAGCATAATGCACACACAGCACTACAGAGAACCTCAGCATAATGAATCCACAGCAAAAGACACACCCACAGACAAACCAGCAGACAGACGGGCAGACAGACAGACAGGGTCTGTGTCCCCAGTTATGAGAATGAATTATGAGAATGTTGGTGACACATGCAGTTACATACAACCGTGCTCTTACCTCTTGCTGCAGCCTGTCCACAGCCTGTGTGATGGAGTCTCTGTCCAGCTGTGCATAGTTTCCTGTCATAGTCTGGTGCAGATGCTGCTTCAGCTCCTCACTCAGCTGCACAACCCACATAGCCAATCAGAGCAGGAGGGTGGAAACAGACAGAGAGCTACATTTCAGCTTTTTTCATCCTTTAGTTATATATTCTAGTCTGATTTTGAGAGAGACAGGCAAAGAGAGAGATAAAGGGAGCAGTCAACTAGAGGAATTCGTATTCATCACAGGTGGGTGCAGTACAGCAGTAGAGAGGGAGGTGTTGTATAGCCTTAGGGTGGGAGGTGCAGTACAGCAGTAGAGAGGGAGGTGCAGTGGAGAGGGAGGTGTTGTATAGCCTTAGGGTGGGAGGTGCAGTACAGCAGTAGAGAGGGAGGTACAGGAGAGGGAGGTGTTGTATAGCCTTAGGGTGGGAGGTGCAGTACAGCAGTGGAGGGAGAGAGGGAGGTGCAGTGGAGAGGGAGGTGTTGTATAGCCTTAGGGTGGGAGGTGCAGTGCAGCAGTAGAGAGGGAGGTACAGTAGAGAGGGAGGTGTTGTATAGCCTTAGGGTGGGAGGTGCAGTACAGCAGTAGAGAGGGAGGTACAGTAGAGAGGGAGGTGTTGTATAGCCTTAGGGTGGGAGGTGCAGTACAGCAGTAGAGAGGGAGGTGTTGTATAGCCTTAGGGTGGGAGGTGCAGTACCAGTTAGAGAGGGAGGTGGGAGGTGCAGTACAGCAGTAGAGAGGGAGGTGTTGTATAGCCTTAGGGTGGGAGGTGCAGTACAGCAGTAGAGAGGGAGGTGTTATATAGCCACACTAACCCTTTGGTAGTATACATATGCCAGGACTCCGGCAACAAGTTCGATGAGGAAGATGAGCAACAGGCAGGAGAAGTACTGGAAAAAAGAAAAGACAAAGAGATAAAGAGTTAAACCTCTTATGCTTCTACAGATAAGACTACCATCGACTACCATCAGATAGTCATGTATGAATACACATATTCCACATACATTATACAGAACAATTCAAACATGAAAAATCCAGCAGCACAGCTTGGTTTCTGCAGAGATATGTGATGTATTTCCCTAAATACAGGAATGTTGTGTTTGGGTTTAAGTAGGCAGTATTTACTACATGCTTTAAACAATATCTCAATAATGCTGCACTGTGTCACATTGTCCAGCATGCAGTGGAAAAGTGCAATATGAAGAAGTTTCTTAGCGACATATTAACAACACTGATGGTGTCTTTTAAATTTCTACATGGCAGCCCAAAAACATGACAAATAGATGAAATGTAAATTAGCCTTTTGCCAAAGACATTTTTTTTTGCCAAATTCAGTTGAAAAAACATGTTTAATGGGGTTTCCCCTTTCATTATATCAGCAAGGTACAGCACTAAGCACATGCGCTGCCATCCCTGATTGATATAATGTACTTATTTTTAAATGCTTCCCTTAAAGATGACTGTGCAGCTGAGGACATTCTGTATTCCTCAGGGCAGAGACTGAGCTCTGACATTAGAGTTTACAATTCTAGAATATAGAGAGGATATATGAAATGATTTTTTTGCGTTGGCATTGCCTGGTGACCATGGCTGCTGCAGCAGGCTGTGATATGCCTCCTTAACCATCTCAATCTGTGACACTGAGACTGCAGATACAACACTGCAACCACACACACAGAGGTTTTCTCTCTGTGTATGAGGAAACCCCTACACTGCCTAGAACACTAATCTAAACATCCACTAATAGGACCTTCGCTGGCATTGATTAGATTTGTGAATGCTCTTTATCTCCAGTACTTTCCCCAGAGATGCCTACAAAGGCTGGACCTGGCAACAATGCACTCAGCACTGAGTGGGATCACTATCAGCATCTGCCAAGCCAACAGCCGAGTCCACACTCACTCTGTGAAGCAGGTTTCTATAGGGACACACTCACTCTGTGAAGCAGGTTTCTATAGGGACACACTCACTCTGTGTAGCAGGTTTCTATAGGGACACACTCACTCTGTGTAGCAGGTTTCTATGGGGACACACTCACTCTGTGTAGCAGGTTTCTATAGGGACACACTCACTCTGTGAAGCAGGTTTCTATAGGGACACACTCACTCTGTGTAGCAGGTTTCTATGGGGACACACTCACTCTGTGTAGCAGGTTTTTATAGGGACACACTCACTCTGTGTAGCAGGTTTCTATGGGGACACACTCACTCTGTGTAGCAGGTTTCTATAGGGACACACTCACTCTGTGTAGCAGGTTTCTATGGGGACACACTCGCTCTGTGTAGCAGGTTTCTATAGGGACACACTCACTCTGTGTAGCAGGTTTCTATGGGGACACACTCACTCTGTGAAGCAGGTTTCTATAGGGACACACTCACTCTGTGTAGCAGGTTTCTATGGGGACACACTCACTCTGTGTAGCAGGTTTCTATAGGGACACACTCACTCTGTGTAGCAGGTTTCTATGGGGACACACTCACTCTGTGTAGCAGGTTTCTATAGGGACACACTCGCTCTGTGTAGCAGGTTTCTATAGGGACACACTCACTCTGTGTAGCAGGTTTCTATAGGGACACACTCACTCTGTGTAGCAGGTTTCTATGGGGACACACTCA
The DNA here is from genome assembly GCA_022829145.1 of Albula goreensis. NCBI lineage: Eukaryota > Metazoa > Chordata > Actinopteri > Albuliformes > Albulidae > Albula > Albula goreensis. The sequence continues at coordinate 37,238 of CM040763.1, read as the reverse complement.
CTCTGTGTAGCAGGTTTCTATAGGGACACACTCACTCTGTGTAGCAGGTTTCTATGGGGACACACTCACTCTGTGAAGCAGGTTTCTATAGGGACACACTCACTCTGTGTAGCAGGTTTCTATGGGGACACACTCACTCTGTGTAGCAGGTTTATATGGGGACACACTCACTCTGTGTAGCAGGTTTCTATAGGGACACACTCACTCTGTGTAGCAGGTTTCTATAGGGACACACTCACTCTGTGTAGCAGGTTTCTATGGGGACACACTCACTCTGTGTAGCAGGTTTCTATGGGGACACACTCACTCTGTGTAGCAGGTTTCTATGGCAATATACTCACTCTGTGTAGCAGGTTTCTATGGGGACACACTCACTCTGTGTAGCAGGTTTCTATAGTGATACACTCACTCTGTGTAGCAGGTTTCTATGGGGACACACTCTCAGCGCCGTCACCAAGCAGCTCACTCACCATGTGGCTGACTCACAGAGTGGCTCAGTCACTGAACAGCTCAGTCACTGATTGGCCCACTCACCGTGGACAGGCAGCTCCGCTGCTCCTGAATGACGGCGTAGCAGCCCAGGAAGCCAGTTACCATAACGAGGCCACCGGCGAGGATGAGGATGTAGGCAGACACAGCAAAGGCACTGGAGGCCAGCAGGCTGAGGTAATCACTCTTTTCAATAAGTGTCCAGATCCCCACTGCCATAACTGCAGCCCCACCCAGCTGCAAGAAAGAGAGGAAGGAGAGAAAGCCAGGGAAGGATGGACAGACTGCCAGAGAGTGACATATGAGCTGCAGAGCTGTGCATATGATTCTCAGTGCTGAAACAGCAGGACGTTACAGAGACAATAAACACAATAGCAGTATCCCTGATCTTATTGGATGTACAATAACAGCATCCCTGATCTTATTGGATGTACAGTAACAGCATCCCTGATCTTATTGGATGTACAGTAACAGCATCCCTGATCTTATTGGATGTACAATAACAGCATCCCTGATCTTATTGGATGTACAATAACAGCATCCCTGATCTTATTGGATGTAACAGTATCCCTGATCTGATTGGACATCAAGTTTTCCAGCAAGCTCCTCAAGATAGAGAAGACTGTAGTTTTGCAGCTTGTCTGCTCTTTATGGAAACAGATGTAGTTTTGTGCTTAGTAATGTCTTGCTTTTATATCTGACAGGGAACTTTTCCCAGGGCAGTCATGGCTGATGGAAGTACCAGCAACACCCTGGCTGCGTTCCAATACTTTTTCTCGTCTCCTCCTTTCCTCTCCTCCTTTCCTCCCCTCCCTTCCTACCCCGGAAGTATGCTGGAAATATGTGGAGGAAAGGAGGAGGAAACGAGTGGAGGAGAGGAGGAAAGGAGGAATTTTACATCGGTAAAATGACCATTTGTATCTGAAAAACATGAATATATCACATCAAAGTGGTTATGTTCGAAAACACAAAAGTTTTCTCTTTAATGTAAATTGCCCGATTACTGTTTACTGTTCTGGCACTAATATTCAGGTGTTGGTCAATCCTTGTCATGTTTTAGACCTTTTCGATGGTGAAATATTCTGTGGGATGGTCATTTTAATCTGACTGGTCGTGAGCACAGTGATGTCACGCAGAAATGTAAAAAGACTTCACGGTAGGATACATGGATGTATCCTCCGTTTGGAGGAGACGAAAAGGAGGAAAGGAGGAAAGGAGGAGGCGAGATTGCACTTTGGAACAGTGGAGGAAAGGAGGACACATAATCAGCTTCCGGGGCACGGAGGAAAGGAGGGGAGGAAAGGAGGAGATTGAAGACTCGAGGATACCAAAGCCAATCACGCTTCTCTAACACCACCAGCCCTGTTCCTGCATTAAAATATGAATGTCAGTTTCTCGCATTCTGCTCATGATGTAACATAAGCATTTCTACAAGGAATAAATAAATTTACCGCAACATGAACTCGCTCAATTTTACATCGGTAAAATGACCATTTGTATCTGAAAAACATGAATATATCACATCAAAGTGGTTATGTTCGAAAACACAAAAGTTTTCTCTTTAATGTAAATTGCCCGATTACTGTTTACTGTTCTGGCACTAATATTCAGGTGTTGGTCAATCCCTTGTCATGTTTTAGACCTTTTCGATGGTGAAATATTCTGTGGGATGGTCATTTAATCTGACTGGTCGTGAGCACAGTGATGTCACGCAGAAATGTAAAAAGACTTCCACGGTAGGATACATGGATGTATCCTCCGTTTGGAGGAGACGAAAAGGAGGAAAGGAGGAGGAAAGGAGGAGGCGAGATTGCAGGAGGAGAGGAGGAAAGGAGGAGATGAATCGAAAGTTGGAACAGCTAATCCGATTCGCCCGTCATCAAAGACGACGTCGGCTATTGATGAAGTAATAATTTCGAACGACTCCGAGGATACCAAAGCCAATCACGCTTCTCTAACACCACCAGCCCTGTTCCTGCATTAAAATATGAATGTCAGTTTCTCGCATTCTGCTCATGATGTAACATAAGCATTTCTACAAGGAATAAATAAATTTACCGCAACATGAACTCGCTCAATTTTACATCGGTAAAATGACCATTTGTATCTGAAAAACATGAATATATCACATCAAAGTGGTTATGTTCGAAAACACAAAAGTTTTCTCTTTAATGTAAATTGCCCGATTACTGTTTACTGTTCTGGCACTAATATTCAGGTGTTGGTCAATCCCTTGTCATGTTTTAGACCTTTTCGATGGTGAAATATTCTGTGGGATGGTCATTTAATCTGACTGGTCGTGAGCACAGTGATGTCACGCAGAAATGTAAAAAGACTTCCACGGTAGGATACATGGATGTATCCTCCGTTTGGAGGAGACGAAAAAGGAGGAAAGGAGGAAAGGAGGAGGCGAGATTGCACTTTGGAACAGTGGAGGAAAGGAGGACACATAATCAGCTTCCGGGGCACGGAGGAAAGGAGGGGAGGAAAGGAGGAAAGGAGGAGACGAATTTGAGTATTGGAACGCAGCCCCTGATTTCCTGAAGCAGGGAAATGTTTAAATAGTTCTCTGTGAGTGACCTTTGACCTGTGACTTGTCCATTTGCAAAGATACACCCATCACAGTCAGGGCAGTGGCTGTGCCCTGAAGCTGTCTGCCCCAGTGATCCATCTCTCAGCCAGGCCAGAGAAATGCTTTCTCATTTCACCCTCAATCTAGCACAACATCTGTACACAAACTCACTCAGATCATGTGTTAACTTAACCCTAACCCTAACACTAACCCACTCAGATCATGTGTGTATGAAGATTCAATGGCAGTGTGGTATTACTGTAGAGCAGTAGGCTCTTTCTGCTCAGCAGGGTGATAAAGCATGCATTTCACACAGTCAGCCTCCCTCCTCTCACGCCACAGAGAGGAAAAGGGAAACAAACAGGCATTAATGTTAGGGTTAGGGTTAGGGTTAGGTTAACACATGATCTGAGTGGGTTAACCCAACCGCTCCTCTGGAAATCCACAGCATGTCAATAAGCTAAAAATGAGGTCTGATGTGTAAAACATAAGCCTGACTGCAGGGAGCAACCTCACAGGCTGTGTTTCAGGGCAGGTCAGGGATTAAACTGGGTCACCCACCGCACCAGAACCAGTCATCAATCTTAGCCAGTGCCAACAGACAGGAGTCAACGACCAAATGTAGGAGAGGAGGGAATAGCCAGCTGTATCTGTTGTCCTAGAGCAGGGAGCTTTAGGTCAATCTGATGGGCTAGCAGAGAGCAGTAAGGGGTAAATAAGAGAGGGGTAAATTAAGCCCTATTTTCATGGGGTACTGTGTTGTGGAGAGGATGCCTGACTTTGGCTGAGATGTTAAACCAACAACCATCCAGAAAATCACCTCCAACCTTCTGTCACTGAACTGCCTGTTTCCCTGATAGATCTGTGATGAAAAGGTGATAAATTCATACCAAAATCAAATTGAAGTCAACTCATTTTCAGGCATCTTTTGATACTCACCCAGAAGAGAAAGTTGAATACAAAGAGTAGGTACTTCAGACAGACGGTCATCCAGTCATCCTGGTCATCTTTGTACAAGCGAGACATCTCTTCCTCTGACAGCAAAAAATTGTGCATAGATTTTTAGCTGAACTGATGCAAACTCAAGACAGGCTCAGTGGACACAATTAGACAAGCACTGGGTTCCCTCATTAGTCCCCATTAGTCACCTTGGGTAAATATTCTGAATTTGGTGACATCCAGTTTGATAAAATCCTGGGTTTTTTTTTCTTTAGTTACAAAAACTGGCCAGCTGACTCTTTAAGCTAGCTTCAGGAAGTACGCCCCAGACTTCTATGGATGTCGAGATGTAAATAGCAATGTCTGAACGAGGGACCAAAAATCCCTCTCAATTTTCAGTTTTTAATGTCATCAGGTAATGACATGTCATGACAGAAGTTTTTTGAAATTTCATGTTGCCAGTCAAGTGCTTCTCATTTTCACTATGTTAATTAACAGATGCCGGTAGTCATCTGGAATGCGCTTGACAAAAGTGTGAGTCCAACAGCCGCATTAAGAGGTGTCATCTGTGCTGCTTGGATTTTTCAAAAGAACAATAAATGGGAGCACAGAAACAACTTCACAAAGGTCCATCTCAAGCCAATATGGAAACTCTGGTTGTTGTGGAGACACTGATTTACAGCAGGAGGAGGAAAAAAGTGTCGTTTTTTTTCCAATACATTTCATTCTGCAGGTGTTTCTTTCCAGCTAATTTATTTTAAATCATATTTGTAAGCCCAGTCTCTGAAAACCCTGTCATTGCTCTGTACAACAGAGTTTTAGTACCCCAATGTCATTGCTCTGCACCCCAGACTTTAAGCATCCCAGTCGCATTGCTCTGTACCCCAGAGTTTTAGCACCCCAATGTCATTGCTCCGTACCCCAGAGTTTTAGCATCCCAGTCGCATTGCTCTGTACCCCAGACTTTTAGCATCCCAGTCGCATTGCTCTGTACCCCAGAGTTTTAGCATCCCAGTCGCATTGCTCTGTACCCCAGAGTTTTAGCATCCCAGTCGCATTGCTCTGTACCCCAGAGTTTTAGCACCCCAATGTCATTGCTCTGCACCCCAGAGTTGCAACCCCAGTCTAATTGTACTGTACTGATAGCAGGATTAGCCATCCTGGTCTTTCCAGACTAACTTCTCATCTTGCCATTTTCCAAGTTACCCACAATTTCTATAGTAACCTATATATAACATTACTGTTTCCTGTGCTACCCTATGTAATGTACAGTCACCTAACCTACATTCTAACCATTTCAAACAGAAGAATGGCGCTAAGAATGCTTTAGACAACTACACATTTGGGCAAACTCTGACTTTACCACATCACCTTTCTGTTATTATCATCCTAATGTAAAAATAAACATGGCAAAATTTTGTTCAAATACTTTAGGTCATTTACCTACTATAAATAACTAAATGAATAATTATGTACATATACCCACTGCCACAAGCAATAAACTCAATTACGCATTAGACACCAGACACATGATGCTGTCAATCAACTGGATTCAGTTTTTCCACAGTGATAAAATTACAGGTTGATTGACCTCCCTCTCAGGCATGGCCAGAGCGCAGCGGCCAGAAAACTCAGAGATTGTGCACTTTAAAAAGAAGCGTAGTTTCCATGCATTCGGAGGTGCATTATGATCCGCTAACACAACAGCAGTGAAAGAGCACACAGCAAGTACGCAAGCGCTTTGGCGATTTTTCTTATAATTGTTTTTTTTTTTATGAATTATTCATTTAAAGAACGGAATGATACATAAAAATGATAAATTCTCTTGGTCTGAATGTGAGATACTGTTTTACTTCGTTGTGACCACGATTCCTGACACTGTTTAACTGATTGACACATTAGATGACTGTAAGTGTATAACAGGTGTCTCGATTCCCTCAGGAGAATTAACATATAATTAACATATAATTTAACATAAAAGTACTTTTATAAACATCTATAAATGCAAATTGTTGCCTGGGCACGTTGCATATCCTGTCAAAAAATACATCTAGGAATACATTTTCCTGCAACATTGTGGGTTGCAGCGTTTTCTGACGTTATGAACACGCAAGTGCTGCAGTGACTGCGCTGCATTCGGGCTTTCAGTATACTTAAAGCATAATCTAAAAATCACAACATGTAAAAACGTGAAGTGCAAAGCATTCACATCCTGGGAAATTAACTGGGTATTCTGTTGTTAACTAGCACACGTGTGTCTAGGGGGAATTGGAGATAAGTAGCACCAGCTGTTTGTTTACATACTTTGATAAACGCTTCTGTCGATTGAGGTTTCACATCTGCAACCGCACCACATTCTTCGAGACAAAAACCTTGTGTCAGAATGCATTAATAACCAACTATCAACATAACGAATATAATCAGAAATAGAATCTAGCTAACCTACCGTAAAAGAGAAGTTACATTTTTTTCCCTTCCCGCAGCCATGCTGAGGCGGACACTACGTAAAAACAGAACCGCTTCTGCATTTTGCAGCTGGAAATGCGTTTTCCAATCATGGATTTTATACACACAGATTCATAACTCTTAAAATGACACATTTTCACTCTACGTATTATTAATACACCAGCACTGTATATAATACTTTATAAAATTAAGCAATAGCCTTAACCATCCAGCATTTCCATGTTTTCCCCTCACTGGGAACCCTGCCAGAACAAGTAGCTACACCTGCCTGAAAGCCTCAAACAGGCTCCTATTCATACATGAAAAACGTAAAATTGAGTATATATAATTGAAATATGGAGAATAATGATTTTTAATGTATAAACTCACCAGAAAACAGCTTCGGTGAAATGATAGAGACTGCGTATATTGTTGAGAGTTTAGTAACCAGTGGTTCCGTTATCTCATTATGTTTGATTCTATCTCCAGCTTGTTGCTTCACTGGCGCCCTGCGATGGGAGGAGAACAGGGTCAGCGTGGGTTCAAAAGGAAACGCAACAGTATCCTGCCTCTTCGTTTCTGTGTAACCTGGTTTAACTTTGCATGTTTCTCACCTTCCTGTCAGAAGGAAATGAAATAATATCACAATGATTTTAACAGGTATCTTAGCAATTCTGATATACATCAGTAAGGGGTAAGCATACAGTACTTTAATGGTGCACTACAGTCTCATGGCAACAAGCTAATTCTCTCTTCCTCTATACAAAGCACAGATTGCAGCATTCTGTCTGTGCCCACATCACATATAGCCTGTTACAGAACCCTTCTGTCTGCAGAGACAGCAATGAGAGTGTAACAGAGTACTTGAGTGCACATTGAGTATTGTGGCTCTAAGAAAAGTAAGATATGAAGTTACTTTGATGTTCTCATCATTGGTTCATTTTCACAGTCAAGACAACACAGAATATTAGAAACAAGAGTCAGTAACAACAAGAGAAGGGATCAAACAAGGGGAAATATCTGATGAAGCAATTGAAACAAATTGCTGCACTTTAATCTCAACAAATTGATTAGTTTAACTCTTATTTGTACAAAGAGGAGATGCCTGACACAATATTCACATCAACCAAAATAATGGATATGCCACATTATGGGGCAGAATATTTTGATCAAAGCATAGGCTGGAACATTGGTGTGGGTATGACATTGGTGTGGGTATGACCGGGGACGCCTGTATGAGCGAGGATGTCCTGAGCTTCTGCCCCGGGAGAGTCGTTATGCAATTGGCTACGCACTCGAATGAGTCCTGAAAATAAACATGCACCTCCAGAATATACATAGCTGTGAGCTGCATTCATCTGAATAAAAATTGTTCTGTCAAATTTTATTCACTTTCAACATAAGAGGACAGCCCTGTATTGGGCCCAAGACTACCTCCATCCCCAGTCAGAATGATTGTTGTTTGAAAGCATTTATTGAATTATATCTACAGACAAAGTCAAACATTGGTGCTGGAAATGAACACGGAGCACCTAGAAAATGTAGCTAAACATGCTGTTTTACCCTGTCATCTGATCACTGATTGTGTGGTAAATTTAATGTGAACTAAAACACAAAATATGTTTCAACAAAACACATTTAATGTGAAATGTATGTTAAACATTGCACATGGCCCTTGTGGAAATAAAATTAATCAAATACATAAAATGAGCTCTTACCATCACAAACAAACATTTAAATGGCAGTGTGGACTAGTTCATTCTGTCAGAAAACAGAATGTGAAAAAGGACTTATTAAAACTGTTTAAAAAGTTGTTCATCAGATTAATATAAAAGTGGTATATCTGTCTTAAGGAATAGTGCATACTTCAACAGAATCTCATTTTGAAAACAGGTTGTTCTAGACATGACCAATAAGAATCAGTCTTTGGTACGTATAATAATAATAATCATCATCATCATCATCATCATCATGGCGAGGAGGAAGACGAAGTTAGAAGCGATATGTGGTTAAGAGGCTAATTAGTCTGAATAATAACTTTAGTCATAAATTAAGATGTAAAAACCTGTTTCCCCTTGCAACACAAACTTAGATGAGAGGTAAGTTTTGCACTATGCAAGCTCAGTTCCCTACATTTAATCACTGGAGCCGTCACACACATTGAAATAAGATCACATAAAACCAGGCCGTCCTCAGTGTCAAATAGGCTAGCTCATGTAGATAATTGACTACCTGCTGAAGAAAAGGTAAAACTGCTGTGATAAACCTTAATAAAATAAAATTGGTCACATTTAAGTCGAATACATTAGAGTCAGTGCTCTAATATGTAGGTTTTTTTGTTTACTGGAAATATAGCTCAGAATCAATGTAGCAAACTCAGATATAGAAGTACCGTTATAGCTCGTAACATATCATAGTCATGGACCAATTCGGTGTTGGGTTCCAGAAGAGCAAACCGTTTGATGCTTCAGTAGTTTGGCAGCTGATGGAGAAGCAGACGACAACCAGGCGCACGAAAGAAGCCGTGGTCCCAGTCGTTCTTATCGCTCAACAGAATTGAGTCCTGCTTCCATATTCTCGCATGAAGATGTCTTGCGCGAAGGTTGGACACCAGTTGACGTGTAGGAGGATGCGATTTAAGAATGCCTCTGCACAGGAAGGTCGAATGTAGGATTACTTTCCTGTGCCCAAATGTTCTTCCCAAATCCCCCTCTCTGCTCAGATTGAGTTTCAGGTTGAGGCTATTAGGGATCTTGCGACTAAGCCAAACGCAATAAAAAATTTGGAAGTTCAATTCAAACAATATGTATGTGCTGCGCGAAAGGAAACCGCGTTGTTTTTAAGGACATGGAATGGTGAAATGGTTTAACTGGTAAACGAACATAGCTCTCGTCTCCGTAATCCTGAAGGCGGTCTAAAGAAAGGCGAGTGACATTAAAAGTGTCGGGGACTTTTTTCATGCCTTTTTTCAAGTAAATGACAGCACACAGAAGATTAGTTTAAACTCCGTGCGGGAGACATGGAGTTATGGGATATTAACAGCTTGCCACTTCGTGACGCTGCAGGCATTTCCCTTTTAATGAAGTTTTTCTTCAGATATCCTACTGTAGAAAAATGGAACGCTATCTGCACTCTTCACAATTATTGCCAAGTGATGCGCGTGCTCCCAAAGGTTCTCACAAGATGCAACACTACAGATAACTTCAGCAGCATGGACTCCAGCGTCTGTTCAACTAGAAATAGAGGTCGCACTTCTGTGGGGACTTTACCAAGTTTTTTATAGCCAATAATTGTTTTCTTAATTAACATTATGTATTTATCATTTCAATAGTCATTTATTTTTATTTATATATCGGATGTTAGTTTTCAAACTTCACATCGAAGGAGTAATATCCGATGCACTTGATTTCTCATATTTTTATTCTCTTCAATTTAAAAAAAATCTCGTGGCTCATATGGGAATGAAACACTCCTCCCGCTGCATGCTCTTACGGAGGAAAATGGCGGAGACAGAGAGCTCAGAGGTAGGTAAAATACATGAGCTTCGGTCAATTAATTTATGAAAATATATATATGTGTGTATGTATCTATGATTATTTTCTGCCTTCGGTGACGCCTCGTATAGTTTTGTGGAGGTACAAACCATACCAGGTTTATTTTAGGCTTTAATGTCAGGGCTATGGGCTCATGAGCACTGTCGTTCCTGCACACGGTCATCTGCAGCAGTGATTGCTGCATCGGCTGTGTCCTACACCGCATCTGCGATGGAATGTCACCTACCGCTTTGCCATCTTCGCACTATAATAATTGAACATAACTCTTATGACACGGATTTTGATACATTAGTGAAAAAAACGAGTCCGGAAGATGATGCATTTCCGACATAAAAGCTTTGAATGACAGTCTGCGCAGAGCGAGCATAATTCGGCTTCAGCGAAGAGTAAACTAGACTCGCTTGCAGGTGAATGAAGACTTCACTTTGCGCGATGTGTGTGGGCTGCAGTAATTACACGGAGCGCTGTTCCCTTTCCCCGGCTTTTTCTATTTTCTACAGCATAGAAAATAAACCCACTGACCAAGAATGACCTCTCGCATTAAAGATGTCTTGTATCACAGGAGGGCATGTTTGCTCAGCAGTAGTGTTTCTGGTCCTGGTTTTCTGTAAAAAAACATTTATATCTGCTGTTGATGTGTGGGACAAAGTGGCAAATGAAAGATATATGATCCACAGCAACATTATAACTCCACTCCACTTTTTCAAAAGTGAATTAACTAGAATATTTCTGTTATAAAAAGGCACTCAAGATAAGCGCTGTGCTTTGCACAGGTGCGTAGGAGAGCTCTGCTGTGCACAGGTGTGTAAGAGAACTGGGTGTAAGATGTGGTCAAGGGGCTGCTGTAGGTGAGGGGGAGGGTTAGGGGCTGCTGTAGGTGAGGGGGAGGGTTAGGGGCGGCTGTAGGTGAGGGGGAGGGTTCGGGGCTGCTGTAGGTGAGGGGGAGGGTTAGGGGCTGCTGTAGGTGAGGGGGAGGGTTAGGGGCTGCTGTAGGTGAGGGGGAGGGTTAGGGGCTGCTGTAGGTGAGGGGGAGGGTTCGGGGCTGCTGTAGGTGAGGGGGAGGGTTAGGGGCTGCTGTAGGTGAGGGGGAGGGTTTGTGAGGACATGCTGAACTCAGCAGGTCTGAAATTTGATTGCACAAGAGGGGAAGCCACAGCAGGGAGAGAAGCATAAGGAAACATCCAAAAATAGATGTGCAAAAATAAAACACAATGAAACAGGACAGCCACCATTTCAGCCTGAAGCAGGAGAGACAGTGCACTCAGCATTAAGATGTAGGGCACAGTTAGGGTTAGGGCATAGGGTATGCTCAGGAAGGAGGGAGACAGTGCACTCAGCATTAAGATGTAGGGCACAGTTAGGGTTAGGGCATAGGGTATGCTCAGGAAGGAGGGAGACAGTGCACTCAGCATTAAGATGTAGGGCACAGTTAGGGTTAGGGCATAGGGTATGCTCAGGAAGGAGGGAGACAGTGCATTCAGCGTTTGGGTGTAGGGCACACTTTGGGTCAGGGTGGGGGTATGCTCTGATGTGAGAGGGACAGATATGCTCTGACTTTGGGTCAGGGTGGGGGTACGCTCTGAGAGGGACAGATCGTGCACTCAGTGTTTGGGTGTAGGGTACACTTTGGGTCAGGGTGGGGGGCTCTGATGTGAGAGGGACAGATCGTGCACTCAGTGTTTGGGTGTAGGGTACACTTTGGGTCAGGGTGGGGGGTACGCTCTGATGTGAGAGGGACAGATCGTGCACTCAATGTTTAGGTGTAGGGCACGGTCAGGCAGCACATCAACAGGCAGTGCACTGTAATGCAGTGTAAGATTTATGTAGCATAGTGTAACATGGTGTTGTATAGTTTGTCATATATCTTGCTCTGCCAGAATGCAATGGATGGATTTCAGGTGTTTCTGTTTAGAGAGGCATGTATCAGCTTCCTCCTGCCAGCCAAAGGCTGCCAAAAACCAGCCATGTCCACCAATGGCTTTTCTTTGGGTTTAATTAATGCATTGGATGTCATTGCATGTGTGGTTACATGTGCAGTACTTGTGAACAGATGTAACCAAAAATAGGGACATTTGAGCTGAAGAATTTGTTGATACTTTTTCTTCTTGCTCCCATTCAGTCTTCAAAAGCATTCTTAATTTTTTCCTGAATGCTTAAATCATCACACCAGTTGAATAATGTACTGAATCGGTTTAATTTGATTATGTCAGACAACAGAAAAGGATTCTGTTACTTAGGTTTGTATTTCAAGAAAATCATACAATGTGTTAAACAGTCTCACTGGGTCTGTAGACTGACATACTGATATGCTGTAGAATGGCTGTTAGCCCAAAAATATGGCTTCCCAGTTACAAAGTACAGGTGTCACAGCATGCATTGTGTCTTGTAGCCAATAGCATTGCTGCAGCAGGGTGCTTTGGCAGCCGTGCTCTGCCATGTCCTTATGGAGTGACCTTCCCTTCATAGCGGTGCTCACCAGGCGCTGTTCTGATGATCAGATGTCTCTCAGCTCAGGAAGGCAGCCCACTTATTTATTTAATTAGAGCAGCATGTTGACTTTGAAACTGATCTTTCTATTTTCCCAAAGTCTTGAACCTGATTAGATTGCATTTGATTTGAAAATAAAATTTGCTACATAGTCCTTGTGCGTTGTGGCACTGTATGTGCTTAAAGGTGTAGTGTTTGAGCTAGGCATTTTAATCTGAACATTGTGCATTTTGTGTGTGTGTGTGTTTGTGGGTGCATGTGTTAGTGTGTGTGAGAGTGCATATGTGATGAGTGCATGTGTGTGAGAGGGTGCATATGTGATGAGTGCATGTGTGTGTGAGGGTGCATATGTGAGAGTGTGTGTGTCTGTGTAGACATGTGTGCAGGGATATGCCTGTGTTGGCCTTCCAGAAAAGATCTTGTCTTTAACAAGCTGAATCTGATGTTCTCAAGGTGGTGTTGTCACAGAGATAAAAATATTAAAATGTGTTATTTTCCTCATGCCCATGCTCATAGTGAAAAGTACCAAGAATGAGCTGATAGCTCTTGCTCCCTCTAGAGGCAGGCTAAAGCAGTGTCAAGCTGATCTGGGCTGTGGGTTCACATTCTCAGAGATCAGCAGATGAGGGTGCAGTATTGCTCTCATGGTGCCTGAGTCCTGAGTGAACTACTTCTCTCTGCACTGTGGCAAGGCAACAATTAGCTTGGCTTTGCCAGGGGTAATAGTGGTTAGGTTGGTTAAAATCTCCTCACTCTGTAGTGACCTCTACTGGCCTGCTGAGGACCTGCAGGTTTGTAAACTCTGTTTTTGGCTGATGGCACAGAGTGCTGTCTCATCTGCTCAGTGGAAAGGGAAGGGTGGCTGTTTCGGCGATCAGGAGTCAAGTCCATACAGCTTTCTCTGCCTGAGTGTATGGGAGACAGTCAATCAGAATGGCTTACTTAGGGTCACTCAACTGGGATGGGGTACTATACTAAAATAGGTGTTGCTGTTTCCTACAGTAGACCTCACTCCCTCTGAGGATGGTTGCTACTCTCTCCTATAGTTGTTGCTGTTTCCTACAGTAGACCTCACTCCCTCTGAGAATGGTTGCTACTCTCGCCTAAAATAGAGGCCCCTCGCTCCTCAGATGCTGCTCTCTCCTGGATCTATCCATCTCCCCCTGGTGGACTTACAATGTTAGAGGTGGGAGATTGCTCTCTGTCAGCTTACAGATTGTCTGTTCCTGTGTCTATGAAGCTCCTCTAAACAGACAGACAGACAGATGGAAAGATACTTCATTGTCCTCCAAAGTTATTCTTTACACTGCTGGTACAGAGGATTTGACTGATAGAGATTCACAAGCAAATCAGCAAATGCATACTTGGTTCACAGTAAGTGGCTTTCTCTCTGCTTGGGTATGGTGTTCAGAGCTGGGCAGCACCGACAGCTTGACTGAATGCCACCCCAGTACTTTTTAATCTAACTGTGTGTGTGTGTGTGTGTGTGTGTGTGTGTGTATGCATACACGTGTAGTGCACGTGTTTGTACACGTACGCGTGTGTGTATGCGTCTTTGTATTTTCCTCCCTCTCAAACTCTAACCATGTATGTGTGTGTGTGTGTGTGTGTGTGTGCGCAAGTGTGTGTCTCTGTATCTCCCTCCCTCTCTTAATCTAACCATGAGTGTGTGTGTTTCTCTTTCTCTCTCTCCCATGCTGCAGCACACTGTCAGCATTGCTCCATCCCAGTCAGTACAGCCTACCCCTTTACCCAAACCCGTGCCCTCCGTGCACCATGTGCCCCCACCCCTCCCTCCCCTCCCATATGTCCCACACTCCCCACCCTCCTGCCCCCCCCAGCTGCCCCGGCCGGGGAAAGATGGCCAAGTTCCTCAACCCAGAGGAGATGACATCCCGGGACTACTACTTTGACTCTTATGCACACTTCGGCATACATGAGGTACAGTGGGCTGGCATGCTTCGGCATGACAGCTTTGGGGATTATGGAGCACAATGAATTATGGTACTGATGGAGACCAGTACTTTGTACTGTACAAATGTTGCCCATATGGAGAACTACAGAGTCTGAAACTTCCTCAAAATCCATGAGATCCCAAAGGTCAAACTGTAAATTAGAAATGAGATGCTTTTGAAATGCAGGAGATACGGTGGTTTCTTAACCAGTTAAGTGTATCCTTAACCAGAGCAGACCGCTGGGGTATCTGTGAATATATATGAGAAATACTCTGTTTTTCCTACAGGAGATGCTGAAGGATGAGGTGCGGACATTGACCTACAGGAACTCCATGTACCACAACAAGCATATCTTCAGGGGCAAGATTGTGCTGGATGTGGGCAGTGGCACTGGCATTCTCTCCATGTTTGCAGCTAAAGCAGGAGCTAAGCAGGTGTATGGGGTGAGAGCACACCTGCACTGACCATCATCAGCACTGACCACTATGACCACACCATAGCATGACTCTTTGGCTCAGAGTGACTCTGTGGCTCTCAGTGACTCTCTGGCTCAGAGTGACTCTGTGGCTCTCAGTGACTCTCTGGCTCAGAGTGACTCTGTGGCTCTCAGTGACTCTCTGGCTCACAGTGACTCTCTGGCTCAGAGTGACTCTGTGGCTCTCAGTGACTCTCTGGCTCAGAGTGACTCTGTGGCTCACAGTGACTCTCTGGCTCAGAGTGACTCTGTGGCTCTCAGTGACTCTCTGGCTCAGAGTGACTGTGTGGCTCACAGTGACTCTCTGGCTCAGAGTGACTCTCTGGCTCTCAGTGACTCTCTGGCTCAGAGTGACTCTGTGGCTCTCAGTGACTCTCTGGCTCAGAGTGACAGTAATGCAGAATATATCCCCAGAGGGGCCATTTCATCCCTCCACATCCCTCCCTAACCCTAACCCTCCCTAAACCTAACCCTAACCCTAACCCCTAACCCTAACCCTCCCTAACCCTAACACTCCCTAACCCTAACCCTAACCCTCCCTAACCCTAACCCTTATCCCCAGTCTGTGACTCAGGGAACACACCCAGACAACACCTCTGCTCCTCTGGCTTTATGATCATGAGCAGAAGAGAAATAATGGCTGTCTGGTCCTGCAGTTTATATGCGCAGATTTAAGACTCCATTCATGCAGGGTTGTTCTCATTTGCACTCTTCCTGTGCCATTGTCACTGTGTCCTCCAGCCACTTTCAGTCTTGAGCTGCACTGTAATTTCATTTGCACTTCTGCTGTGGAGGATGCTAAGGGGCTGGTAATGGGCACTAATCAACAGTCAGAAAGATTCAATATATCAAGATAAATGATAGATGAACTGCTCTTTAGATTATATATGACACACTACCTCACGTACCTACGCCTCTCGAGGGGTATCCAGACACAGGAAATGATCCTATGTGATATTCAGACGTATTCAAAGTCAAAATTCATTCTGAGTTTAATAATAGTCCAATTTTAGTGAATATCAACAAAACTATGATATTTGCATTGTTTTTTATCAGATAAAACACAAATACCCCTGAACACTGTCCTTTCATAATGAGCAGTGATCATTAACGAGCCGATCGGAGATCAAGATCAGATGGACACATAGGTGGGAAACACACAGGTGGGAAACACAAAACTGAAACATTCCGTACGTCTCTGTGCAAGTTCAGTTTGTCTGGTGCTGGCCTGCAGAACACTGACCCAGCTGAATGGAACTCACTCAGAATGATCTGAACTATTCTGCCAAAAACAGAATTATTACATTATCATTATAAATCAATATTAATCCGAGCACCCTGAATTATTGGCGACATAGTGTTAATATCACACAGCTGGGGGTTACAGAGCTGGAGGTTACAGAGGGAGGTGTAGCTGGGGGTTACAGAGGGGAGGGGGTGTAGCTGGGGGTTACAGAGGGGAGGGGGGTGTAGCTGGGGGTTACAGAGGGGAGGGGGTGTAGCTGGGGGGTTACAGAGGGGAGGGGGTGTAGCTGGGGTAGCTGGGGGTTACAGAGGGGAGGGGGTGTAGCTGGGGGTTACAGAGCTGGGGGTTACAGAGGGGGGGGTGTAGCTGGGGGTTACAGAGGGGAGGGGGTGTAGCTGGGGGTTACAGAGGGGAGGGGGTGTAGCTGGGGGTTACAGAGGGGAGGGGGTGTAGCTGGGGGTTACAGAGGGGAGGGGGTGATGGTTATGACAGTGTACAATCTAGTCTGAAGTATCCATGTCTTTGATGCTGCAGTTGGACCTGAGGTTCCCTGATGGCCATGAAATAATTTGATAAACAACTAAAGTTAGAGCTCAGATGCAGCCTGAGTGTTTGAAGTTTCTTATTGGAATGCAATATTTGTAACATGGCTAGTTTTTAGGTCTTTGGTTGTGGGTGTGGCCAGTGATGTAGAGGGAAAATCACAGTGGCAGAGTTAGCACCATGAGCAGTGCCTTCAGATTAGCAAACCTTAAGAATCTGCAAAACAGCCTCATGAACTGTCATGTCATTATCATGCATTGTGTGTGTGTGTGTGTGTGTGTGTGCGTTTTCCCCAGATTGAGTGCTCCAGTATATCAGAATACTCAGAGAAGATCATCAAGTCCAATCACCTGGACAACGGTAAGGGCTGCATGTGCCCCATGGCACACAGAGAAACACAGACTACACTAAGACATAGAAACGCAAGCTATACTGACACAGAGCTGAGAAACACAGACTAAACTGACAAACACCTCCCTTTATCTGTGTAACTCAAGACCAGATGAAATGTTTGTACATGTCTTAAGAGTGGCAATGTGATCGTGTGCACTATAGCTGGAGTTTAATGTGTGAGATGCTTGTGCACTATGGCTGAAGCTGATGTGTGAGATTCTTGTGCACTATGGCTGGAGTTTAATGTGTGAGATGCTTGTGCACTATGGCTGAAGCTGATGTGTGAGATGCTTGTGCACTATGGCTGGAGTTTAATGTGTGAAATGCTTATGTACAATAGCTGTATGTACTATAGAGGCTTATGTACTATAGCTGGAGTTTAATGCGTGAGATGCTTGTGCACTATGGCTGGTGCTGATGTGTGCTGCTGTTCGCCTTATGTTTTTTTGTGTCTCTCATGTATTTCCGCTCAGCCTTTAGTCATCTTGCTCAAATGATGCTTCTAGTTTTGCCTCCATGTGGACCTGCTCCTCATCTCTGTGATCCCTCCTGACATTTTTATCAGGTTGCTGTACTGGGAACAGGGAGCTCAGCCCAGAATAAATAGGCCATTATTCTGTGTGAACAGCTTCTCTGAGTGGGTGTTTCATCCCATGGTTCAAAGTGATGATCCATGGACCAAATAGAAACATCTTTGAATTTCAATCATAAGCTTTAATCATGTATCCATCAATAGCATAGATTAGCTGGGCTCCTTCTTGTGAACAGAAAGGAATACAGAAGTGCAGCCCTTATTCTGGGGTTCAGGCAGACACAAACAATTTCAGAATCACAAATTCCCACTGAGATGCAAGTGTGAAGATCACTGGCTAGAGGACAAATCCTGATTAGGTCACAAGCCGACAGCAATTTCAAGGTTCAAGGAGGACACTGAAAGCCTGACTTTTATTACTGTTCCTTTGCTTTACTCAGTGTCTGCAGTGGGGCTGGGACTCCAGGGCTGGGGTTCTGGGTTGGGGCTCCGGGGCTGGGGCTCCAGGGCTGGGGTTCTGGGGTTGGGGCTCCAGGGCTGGGGCTCCGAGGGTTGGGGCTCCAGGGCTGGTCATCCTGTTACTGGCTATGGTTCATTACTTGGGAGGCTCACCGTTGAATGAAATCTATCCTTAGGCACACAAAAACCAGACCTGTTTCCAAACATGAGCATGTGAAACACCAAGTAAACTATCATAGAAATATACTAAAAAACACTAGTAAACATACATACATGCTAACCCATACATACAAGTGTGTACAGGTACATGTAGGAACACTCAGGTGTGTACAGATGTTATGACGGCTCTTAGGCTGCAGTGCCATGGTTGATAGAAGCATGTCTCAACCTAGATGAACTATACTGTATCAGACATTTATTTAATACATATATATATATTAAATCATAATACTACACTGCTTATAATTGTAATTTTGCCCTTCTTGTCCACCAGGATGAATTCTTCTGAAAGTATTAGCTTACCTTTTTGAAAAGTGTAAATGTGAGCAGAGTATTGTTGGTGGGGGAGTGTGTTTCTCTGTCTTGCTGGGGCCTGCAGTAGGGGGACCTGATCCTCTGCTGTGTGTTGCAGTGATCACCATCTTTAAAGGGAAGGGTTTGGGGGGAAGGGTTAGGGTTAGGGATAGGTTGCCCTGATCCTCAGCTGTTTGTTGCAGTGATCACCATCTTTAAAGGAAAGGTGGAGGAGGTGGAGCTTCCAGTGGAGCAGGTTGATATCATCATCTCAGAGTGGATGGGCTACTGTTTG
>CM040763.1:841-13341 GCA_022829145.1 Albula goreensis | reverse complement strand
ACTAACCTAGACACAGCACAGACTTGTATCTTAAAAAAGAAAACCCTCCACCTACAGACCTCTGTGACATAATCCCCCTGTGAGCCGTAGTTTATTCTGTGAGCCCAGTCTTACGGCCGCTGCTGTATGGGTTCATGCTCCTGCAGCAAACTATTACATACCCGAGAATCCATTCTGATCACAGCCAGTTACTGCGTTGAACATGGGTGATATTGGAAGTTCATTTTTTGAAAATAGACTGATGTAAGTTAGTTTTGTATTTCCATGTGCATGTTTAGCCCTTTAGTCAGTCTGAGTTCCTGATTTGCCTGTAATTATATTTTAGGATTTCAAACATATTTTTATAACATCTTCAGGACAAACAACACATTTCATCAGGAAGCATGTAAGACTATAAGCTTAAATATGCACTTTTCATGCATTGATTTTTCTGCAGATTTAAGCAGTGTTTTGCGGGGATGGAGCTATGGAGCTATGGAGTGGATTGAGTGAAATGGGAACGAAGTTCTGTTAGCTAAGAGTTGTGTTTGCTGCTGGGTAAATGTTTCTCTGCATTAATGAAAGAGGACAGGATAAGCTTGTGTACAGACTCTGTGTTTGTGTGTCTGTGTGTGTCTGTGCAGGTGTGTGTCAAGGTGTGTATGTACAGATGTGTGTTTAGGTGAGAATTTTCAGATGAGTGTGTGCAGGTAAATTAATTCAGGTGTGTATTAAGGCGAGTGTGTGCAGGTGTTTGAGTGTGTGCAGGTGAGAGCTGTTCTAGTTGTGGCTGGGGAACTGTCTCTGATAGTGAGACCCCAAAACCATGTCAGCCCTTCCCCTTACTGCTCCTCTCTCCCACAGCTTCCCATCAGCAGTGGGGTGGCTGGTGGTATCTCCAGTGGCCCTTCTGTTCAGCTCTTAAACCTCTTCACCTGTGGTCTTAAAAATAGTCATCGCCAAGGTAATGGCAGGAGGTTTTCTCCAGCCACACTGTGACCTCCTTAATGCCACTGAAGTGCTGGACACACCCTCTCAAGAGTCAGCCTAATCACTTTTACAGTGCTGCTCCTCATGCTCACTAACATAGTGCTGCACCTCCGAATCACGAACACATTGCTGCTCCTCATGCTCACTAACACAGTGCTGCTCCTCCTGCTTACTAACATAGTGCTGCTCCATCTGCTTACCAACACAATGCTGCACCTCCTGCTCACGAACACAGTGCTGCACCTCCTGCTCACTAACATAGTGCTGCTCCATCTGATCACCAACATAGTGCTGCTCCATCTGATCACCAAGATAGTGTTGCCCCATTTGCTCACGAACACAACACTGCACCTCCTAATCACCAACACAGTGCTGCTCCTCATGCTGACTAACACAACGCTGCACCTCATAATCACTAACACAGAGCTGCACCTCCTGCTTACGAGCACAGCGCTACACCTCCTGCTTACTAACACAGTGCTGCTCATCATACCAAATCCATCTTTTCTTGCCATTTATGTACAAAATACTGCCCCCTCATAGAGGATCAGCCCTATTCACAAACTGAATCTCTGTGCCTAATCACAACACTCCGTGCTGAATCACAATTGAGTGAGTATGGAGTGTTGAGCACAGAGAGCAAGGTGCTTAAGTCTGTAAGGGATATAGATGTCTTTGCACTTTGAGTGTATTTATGAACTGATTTAATTATCGACGAGTACTGTAAATGTTTGAAATAGCGCAATACATATTTCCTGTGGCAAACAGATTTCTGCTGGATAACACACAGGAGCAGAATGTGTTAAATAGCATACATACATCGGGAGTGTTACCTTGAAATGTGTATCTTTTACAGGCTGTCATTCTTGTGAGGATCATTTTCATTGGCAATACAGCTAAGACTAAACATATTTAAGAACAAAATATTTATACAACTGTAAATATACTGTAGAGGAGTGATGAGATGGTGTGGAGGGCTTTATATTGCCTGAGGCAAATGTGCTACAATTTATGAAATGCACCTGATCAAATTCTGTGTTTATGAAAATTGGACATCTGGATGAATAATGTCAATGTGCTGGTGTTTTATCTTGTTTCTTTTACAGACATCATGTAGGATTACGGTCAAATAAAAACCCTGATTTCAAAGTGTTTCACCATGGTTGTTTTGATGGGGTGTGTCCGCTGGGGGAGTTTGAGGGTGACTCAACAGTTGCATTCAGAAAGGGCTCCATGGTTACGCACCCTGCATCTCAGCACAGAGGCCACACCCAGACACACCCTGAATCTCAGCACAGAGGCCTCGCCCAGACACACCCTGAATCTCAGCACAGAGGCCATGCCCAGCTGTAAATGGGAGGGGCATGCACAATGCTATGTTACTTTCAGAGTGTTCTTCAAACTTTGTAAAAACAGACAGTTCCCTTCCAGGTATGTCTTAGGGATACAATACAAAATAAACAGCACATTCATACAGAATGCAGAGAGTGAGAAACAAAATTTTATTCAGCAAGAGTGGTCAATCAGCTGATTTGTTACTTGATTGTTTTCATATCTTGGGCTCAAACATCCAGCAGAGGGAGCCAGTGAATCAGGAAACCCAATTGCTGACCATCAACCATTTCAGAATCTCAGAATTCATAACAGGTTCAGACTTAGGGGGGCCTGTGCTGCAACTGACCTGCAACAAGCTGTGAAGCTTGTTCTTAATCAGACAGTTTTAATGTCCTGATGGTAGATTTATAAATAATATTTAAACAAAGATAACGTGAGCAAACATTTGTCAGCAAATAAACATTATTCTTTCATTATTCTCCATGAATCGCAGTCTCCATAATAAATGCAGTAAAATGCAAATCAGTTTCCATTTATACAAAAATTTCACACAGCATTAAGATCCACACAAATCCCAACGATGGAATATTTAAGAATTCAGTTACAAACCTGTTCTTCTCTGATATATTTTGGTAAAAATAAATAAATAAATAAATAAACAAATAAATAAATAAAGTCTCATTAAAGGGTAATACCCAGAAAGTAGAGACTGCAGGACCAAATTTCAAAGTGAACAATAACAATCTACACAAAATCAAAGCAAGTTGCTCCTCACCTGTGTGGTTAACTCAGGATATAAAACAGCACAATAAAGTGTCTTTAAAGCTGTGAGGGTTAGGGGTTAGGGTTTGGGTGAGGTGAGGATAAATCTTTTTTTCCAAACTTGCCACTTCTGAAGGCCCCATGCGAAAGAAAAGTTTGGACTGGCCATTCAGAGGACAGGACCCTTTGAGTTGAAAGAATTTGGTCCGTCTTGTGTTGAATTTTAAGTGTGTTTCTTTAATCCTCTCGGGAACATGGTGTTGAGAATCAAAATCCAGGCTGTCCACTGGCAAAAGATTTTTTAGGTTTCAAGACTCTAGGACATTCCATTTTTTTAACCGTAAACCTAACCCTAACCCTAACCCTGGCCCTGGCAAAGTGGCCTACTTCAGGAACGGAAGGTCATAGAGACTCGGGAACACTTTTGCCATTCTCAGCGCCCCCAAAAACCCCCACCTAGGACTAGGTTTCAAGTCTCTAGGACCTTCCATTTTTTAACCCTAACCCTAGCCCTAACCCTAACCCTAACCCTAACCCTGGCAAAGTGGCCTACCTCGGGAACGGAAGGTCGTAGAGACTCGGGACCACTTTTGCCATTCTCAGCGCCCCCAAAAACCCCCACCTAGGACTAGGTTTCAAGTCTCTAGGACCTTCCATTTTTGCCATTCCACTTTTGCCATTCTCAGCGCCCAAAAACCCCCACCTAGGACTAGGTTTCAAGTCTCTAGGACCTTCCATTTTTTTAACCCTAACCCTAGCCCTAACCCTAACCCTAACCCTAACCCTAACCCTAACCCTAACCCTAACCCTAACCCCCTAACCCTGACCCTGGCAAAGTGGCCTACCTCGGGAACGGAAGGTCGTAGAGACTCGGGACCACTTTTGCCATTCTCAGCGCCCCAAAAACCCCCACCTAGGACTAGGTTTCAAGTCTCTAGGACCTTCAATTTTTTTAACCCGAACCCTAGCCCTAACCCTAACCCTAACCCTAACCCTGGCAAAGTGGCCTACCTCGGGAATGGAAGGTCATAGAGACTCGGGACCACTTTTGCCATTCTCAGCGCCCCCAAAACCCCCACCTAGGACTAGGTTTCAAGTCTCTAGGACATTCCATTTTTTTACCCCTAACCTAGCCCTAACCCTAACCCTAACCCTAACCCTGGCAAAGTGGCCTACCTCGGGAACGGAAGGTCGTAGAAACTCGGGACCACTTTTGCCATTCTCAGCGCCCCAAAAACCCCCACCTAGGACTAGGTTTCAAGTCTCTAGGACCTTCCATTTTTAACCCTAACCCTAGCCCTAACCCTAACCCTAACCCTAACCCTGGCAAAGTGGCCTACCTCGGGAACGGAAGGTCGTAGAGACTCGGGACCACTTTTGCCAATCTCAGCGCCCCCAAAACCCCCACCTAGGACAAGGTTTCAAGTCTCTAGGACCTTCCATTTTTTTAACCCTAACCCTAACCCTAACCCTGACCCTGGCAAAGTGGCCTACCTCAGGAATGGAAGGTCGTAGAGACTCGGGACCACTTTTGCCATTCTCAGCGCCCCAAAAACCCCCACCTAGGACTAGGTTTCAAGTCTCTAGGACCTTCCATTTTTTTACCCCTAACCCTAGCCCTAACCCTAACCCTAACCCTAACCCTAACCCTGGCAAAGTGGCCTACCTCGGGAACGGAAGGTCGTAGAAAATCGGGACCACTTTTGCCATTCTCAGCGCCCCCAAAAACCCCCACCTAGGACAAGGTTTCAAGTCTCTAGGACCTTCCATTTTTAACCCTAACCTAGCCCTAGCCCTAACCCTAACCCTAACCCTAACCCTGACCCTGGCTAAGTGGCCTACCTCGGGAACGGAAGGTCGTAGAGACTCGGGACCACTTTTGCCATTCTCAGCGCCCCAAAAACCCCCACCTAGGACTAGGTTTCAAGTCTCTAGGACCTTCCATTTTTTTAACCCTAACCCTAGCCCTAACCCTAACCCTAACCCCAACCCTGGCAAAGTGGCCTACCTCGGGAATGGAAGGTCGTAGAGACTCGGGACCACTTTTGCCATTCTCAGCGCCCCAAAAACCCCCACCTAGGACTAGGTTTCAAGTCTCTAGGACCTTCCATTTTTTAACCCTAACCCTAGCCCTAACCCTGACCCCCTGGCAAAGTGGCCTACCTCGGGAACGGAAGGTCGTAGAGACTCGGGACCACTTTTGCCATTCTCAGCGCCACCAAAAACCCTCACTTAGGACTAGGTTTCAAGTCTCTAGGACCTTCCATTTTTTTAACCCTAACCCTAACCCTAACCCTGACCCTGGCAAAGTGGCTTACCTCAGGAATGGAAGGTCGTAGAGACTCGGGACCACTTTTGCCATTCTCAGCGCCCCCAAAAACCCCCACCTAGGACTAGGTTTCAAGTCTCTAGGACCTTCCATTTTTTTAACCCTAACCCTAGCCCTAACACTAACCCTAACCCTAACCCTGGCAAAGTGGCCTACCTCGGGAACGGAAGGTCGTAGAGACTCGGGACCACTTTTGCCATTCTCAGCGCCCCAAAAACCCCCACCTAGGACTAGGTTTCAAGTCTCTAGGACCTTCCATTTTTTAACCCTAACCCTAGCCCTAACCCTAACCTAACCCTGACCCTGGCAAAGTGGCCTACCTCGGGAACGGAAGGTCGTAGAGACTCGGGACCACTTTTGCCATTCTCAGCGCCCCCAAAAACCCCCACCTAGGACAATGTTTCAAGTCTCTAGGACCTTCCATTTTTTAACCCTAACCTAACCCTAGCCCTAACCCTAACCCTAACCCTGACCCTGGCAAAGTGGCCTACCTCGGGAACGGAAGGTCGTAGAGACTCGGGACCACTTTTGCCAATCTCAGCGCCCGAAAAAACCCCCACCTAGGACTAGGTTTCAAGTCTCTAGGACCTTCCATTTTTTAACCCTAACCCTAACCCTAACCCTAACCCTGACCCTGGCAAAGTGGCCTACCTCGGGAACGGAAGGTCGTAGAGACTCGGGACCACTTTTGCCATTCTCAGCGCCCGAAAAAACCCCACCTAGGACTAGGTTTCAAGTCTCTAGGACCTTCCATTTTTTTAACCCTAACCCTAGCCCTAACCCTAACCTAACCCTAACCCTGACCCTGGTAAAGTGGCCTACCTCGGGAACGAAGGTCGTAGAGATTCGGGACCACTTTTGCCAATCTCAGCGCCCGAAAAAACCCCCACCTAGGAATAGGTTTCAAGTCTCTAGGACCTTCCATTTTTTTAACCCTAACCCTAGCCCTAACCCTAACCCTAACCCTAACCCTAACCCTGGCAAATGGCCTACCTCGGGAACGGAAGGTCGTAGAAACTCGGGACCACTTTTGCCAATCTCAGCGCCCGAAAAACCCCACCTAGGACTAGGTTTCAAGTCTCTAGGACCTTCCATTTTTTTAACCCTAACCCTAACCCTAGCCCTAACCCTAACCCTAAACCTAACCCTAACCCTAACCCTAACCCTGGCAAAGTGGCCTACCTCAGGAACGGAAGGTCGTAGAGACTCGGGACCACTTTTGCCATTCTCAGCGCCCCCAAAAACCCCCACCTAGGACTAGGTTTCAAGTCTCTAGGACCTTCCATTTTTTTAACCCTAACCCTAGCCCTAACCCTAACCCTAACCCTAACCCTGACCCTGGCAAAGTGGCCTACCTCAGGAATGGAAGGTCGTAGAGAGACTCAGGACCACTTTTGCCATTCTCAGCGCCCCAAAAACCCCCACCTAGGACTAGGTTTCAAGTCTCTAGGACCTTCCATTTTTTTAACCCTAACCCTAGCCCTAACCCTAACCCTAACCCTGGCAAAATGGCCTACCTCGGGAACGGAAGGTCGTAGAAACTCGGGACCACTTTTGCCATTCTCAGCGCCCCTAAAAACCCCCACCTAGGACTAGGTTTCAAGTCTCTAGGACCTTAGATTTTTTTAACCTAACCCTAGCCCTAAGCCCTAACCCTAACCCTAACCCTA
Organism: Albula goreensis; assembly: GCA_022829145.1. NCBI lineage: Eukaryota > Metazoa > Chordata > Actinopteri > Albuliformes > Albulidae > Albula > Albula goreensis. The sequence goes on along the minus strand of CM040763.1, from coordinate 6,276 downwards.
ACCCTGGCAAAGCGGCCTACCTCGGGAACGGAAGGTCTTAGAAACTCGGGACCACTTTTGCCATTCTCAGCGCCCCCAAAAACCCCCACCTAGGACTAGGTTTCAAGTCTCTTGGACCTTCCATTTTTTTAACCCTAACCCTAGCCCTAAACCCCTAGCCCTAACCTGACCCTGGCTAGGTTTCAAGTGGCCTAGCCCTAACCTAACCCTAACCCCAACCCTGGCAAAGTGGCCTACGGAATGGAAGTCGTAGAGACTCGGGAACACTTTTGCCATTCTCAGCGCCCCCAAAAACCCCCACCTAGGACTAGGTTTCAAGTCTCTAGGACCTTCCATTTTTTAACCCTAACCTAGCCCTAGACCCTAAGTGGCCCCTAAGGTCCTAACCACTTTTGCCCCTAAGCGCCACCAAAAACCCTGGCAAAGTGGCCTACCTCGGGAATGGAAGGTCGTAGAGACTCGGGACCACTTTTGCCATTCTCAGCGCCCCCAAAAACCCCCACCTAGGACTAGGTTTCAAGTCTCTAGGACCTTCCATTTTTTAACCTAACCCTAACCCTAACCCCTGACCCTGGCAAAGTGGCCTACCTCAGGAACGGAAGGTCGTAGAGACTCGGGACCACTTTTGCCATTCTCAGCGCCCCAAAAACCCCCACCTAGGACTAGGTTTCAAGTCTCTAGGACCTTCCATTTTTAACCCTAACCCTAGCCCTAACCCTAACCCTAACCCTGACCCTGGCAAAGTGGCCTACCTCGGGAATGGAAGGTCATAGAGACTCGGGACCACTTTTGCCATTCTCAGCGCCCCAAAAACCCCCACCTAGGACTAGGTTTCAAGTCTCTAGGACCTTCCATTTTTAACCCTAACCCTAGCCCTAACCTAACCCTAACCTAACCCTGGCAAAGCGTGGCCTACCTCGGGAACGGAAGGTCGTAGAAACTCGGGACCACTTTTGCCATTCTCAGTGCCCCCAAAAACCCCCACCTAGGACTAGGTTTCAAGTCTCTAGGACCTTCCATTTTTTAACCCTAACCCTAGCCTAACCCTAACCTAACCCTAAACCCTGGCAAAGTGGCCTACCTCGGGAACGAAGGTCGTAGAGACTCGGGACCACTTTTGCCATTCTCAGCGCCCCGAAAAACCCCCACCTAGGACTAGGTTTCAAGTCTCTAGGACCTTCCATTTTTTAACCCTAACCCTAGCCCTAACCCTAACCCTAACCCTAACCCTAACCCTGGCAAAGTGGCCTACCTCAGGAACGGAAGGTCGTAGAGACTCGGGACCACTTTTGCCATTCTCAGCGCCCCAAAAACCCCCACCTAGGACTAGGTTTCAAGTCTCTAGGACCTTCCATTTTTAACCCTAACCCTAACCCTAGCCCTAACCCTAACCCTAACCTAACCCCCTAACCCTGGCTAACCTGGCAAAGTGGCCTACCTAAGGAACGGAAGGTCGTAGAGACTCGGGACCACTTTTTGCATTCTCAGCGCCCCCAAAACCCCCACCTAGGACTAGGTTTCAAGTCTCTAGGACCTTCCATTTTTTTAACCCTAACCCTAGCCCTAACCCTAACCCTAACCCTAACCCTGACCCTGGCAAAGTGGCTTACCTCAGGAATGGAAGGTCGTAGAGACTCAGGACCACTTTTGCCACTCTCAGCGCCCCCAAAAACCCCCACCTAGGACTAGGTTTCAAGTCTCTAGGACCTTCCATTTTTTTACCCCTAACCCTAGCCCTAACCCTAACCCTAACCCTGGCAAAATGGCCTACCTCGGGAACGGAAGGTCGTAGAAACTCGGGACCACTTTTGCCATTCTCAGCGCCCCTAAAAACCCCCACCTAGGACTAGGTTTCAAGTCTCTAGGACCTTAGATTTTTTTAACCCTAACCCTAGCCCTAACCCTAACCCTAACCCTAACCCTGGCAAAGCGGCCTACCTCGGGAACGGAAGGTCTTAGAAACTCGGGACCACTTTTGCCATTCTCAGCGCCCCCAAAAACCCCCACCTAGGACTAGGTTTCAAGTCTCTTGGACCTTCCATTTTTTTAACCCTAACCCTAGCCCTAACCCTGACCCTGGCTAAGTGGCCTACCTCGGGAACGGAAGGTCGTAGAGACTCGGGACCACTTTTGCCATTCTCACCGCCCCCAAAAACCCCCACCTAGGACTAGGTTTCAAGTCTCTAGGACCTTCCAATTTTTTTAACCCTAACCTTAGCCCTAACCCTAACCCTAACCCCAACCCTGGCAAAGTGGCCTACCTCGGGAATGGAAGATCGTAGAGACTCGGGAACACTTTTGCCATTCTCAGCGCCCCAAAAAACCCCCACCTAGGACTAGGTTTCAAGTCTCTAGGACCTTCCATTTTTTTAACCCTAACCCTAGCCCTAACCCTGACCCTGGCAAAGTGGCCTACCTCGGGAACGGAAGGTCGTAGAGACTCAGGACCACTTTTGCCATTCTCAGCGCCACCAAAAACCCTCACTTAGGACTAGGTTTCAAGTCTCTAGGACCTTCCATTTTTTTAACCCTAACCCTAACCCTAACCCTAACCTAACCCTAACCTGAAACTGGCAAAGTGGCCTACCTCGGGAACGGAAGGTCTTAGAGACTCGGGACCACTTTTGCCATTCTCAGCGCCCCCAAACACCCCCACCTAGGACTAGGTTTCAAGTCTCTAGGACCTTCCATTTTTTTAACCCTAACCTAACCCCCTAACCTGACCCTGGCAAAGTGGCCTACCTCAGGAACGGAAGGTCGTAGAGATTCGGGACCACTTTTGTCATTCTCAGCGCCCCCAAAAACCCCCACCTAGGACTAGGTTTCAAGTCTCTAGGACCTTCCATTTTTAACCCTAACCCTAGCCCTAACCTAACCCTAACCTGACCCTGGCAAAGTGGCCTACCTCGTGGAATGGAAGGTCATAGAGACTCGGGACCACTTTTGCTATTCTCAGCGCCCCTAAAAACCCCCACCTAGGACTAGGTTTCAAGTCTCTAGGACCTTCCATTTTTAACCCTAACCCTAGCCTAACCCTAACCCTAACCCTGACCCTGGCAAAGTGGCCTACCTCGGGAACGGAAGGTCGTAGAAACTCGGGACCACTTTTCCCATTCTCAGCGCCCCCAAAAAACCCCACCTAGGACTAGGTTTCAAGTCTCTAGGACCTTCCATTTTTTTAACCCTAACCCTAGCCCTAACCTAACCCTAACCTAACCCTGGCAAAGTGGCCTACCCTCGGGAACGGAAGGTCGTAGAGATTCGGGACCACTTTTGCCATTCTCAGCGTCCTCAAAAACCCCCACCTAGGACTAGGTTTCAAGTCTCTAGGACCTTCCATTTTTAACCCTAACCCTAGCCCTAACCCTAACCCTAACCCTAACCTGACCCTGGAAAGTGGCCTACCTCGGGAACGGAAGGTCGTAGAGACTCGGGACCACTTTTGCCATTCTCAGCGCCCCAAAAACCCCCACCTAGGACTAGGTTTCAAGTCTCTAGGACCTTCCATTTTTTTAACCTAACCCTAGCCCCCTAACCCCCTAACCCTGACCCTGGCAAAGTGGCCTACCTCGGGAACGGAAGGTCGTAGAGACTCAGGACCACTTTTGCCATTCTCAGCGCCCCCAAAAACCCCCACCTAGGACTAGGTTTCAAGTCTCTAGGACCTTCCATTTTTTAACCCTAACCCTAACCCTAACCCTAACCCTGAACCCTGGCAAAGTGGCCTACCTCGGGAACGGAAGGTCTTAGAGACTCGGGACCACTTTTGCCCATTCTCAGCGCCCCCAAAACCCCCACCTAGGACTAGGTTTCAAGTCTCTAGGACCTTCCATTTTTTAACCCTAACCCTAACCCTAACCTAACCTGACCCCTGGCAAAGTGGCCTACCTCAGGAACGGAAGGTCGTAGAGACTCGGGACCACTTTTGTCATTCTCAGCGCCCCAAAAAACCCCCACCTAGGACTAGGTTTCAAGTCTCTAGGACCTTCCATTTTTAACCCTAACCCTAGCCCTAACCCTAACCCTAACCCTGACCCTGCAAGTGGCCTACCTCGGGAATGGAAGGTCATAGAGACTCGGGACCACTTTTGCCATTCTCAGCGCCCCTAAAAACCCCCACCTAGGACTAGGTTTCAAGTCTCTAGGACCTTCCATTTTTTTAACCCTAACCCTAGCCCTAACCCTAACCCTAACCCTAACCCTGGCAAAGTGGCCTACCTCGGGAACGGAAGGTCGTAGAGACTCGGGACCACTTTTGCCATTCTCAGTGCCCCCAAAAAACCCCACCTAGGACTAGGTTTCAAGTCTCTTGGACCTTCCATTTTTTTAAACCCTAACCCTAGCCCTAACCCTAGCCCTAACCCTGACCCTGGCAAAGTGGCCTACCTCGAAAACGGAAGGTCATAGAGACTCGGGACTTCTTTTGCCATTCTCAGCGCCCCTAAAAACCCCCACCTAGGACTAGGTTTCAAGTCTCTAGGACCTTCCATTTTTTAACCCTAACCCTAGCCCTAACCCTAACCCTAACCCTAACCCTGGCAAAGTGGCCTACCTCAGGAATGGAAGGTCGTAGAGACTCGGGACCACTTTTCCCATTCTCAGCGCCCCCAAAAACCCCCACCTAGGACTAGGTTTCAAGTCTCTAGGACCTTCCATTTTTAACATTAACCCTAGCCCTAACCCTAACCCTAACCCTAACCTAACCCTACCCTGGCAAAGTGGCCTACCTTGGGAACGGAAGGTCGTAGAGACTCGGGACCACTTTTGCCATTCTCAGCGCCCCCAAAAACCCCCACCTAGGACTAGGTTTCAAGTCTCTAGGACCTTCCATTTTTGCCATTCCACTTTTGCCATTCTCAGCGCCCCCAAAAACCCCCACCTAGGACTAGGTTTCAAGTCTCTAGGACCTTCCATTTTTTTTAACCCTAACCCTAGCCCTAACCCTAACCCTAACCCTAACCCTGGCAAAGCGGCCTACCTCGGGAACGGAAGGTCGTAGAGACTCGGGACCACTTTTGCCATTCTCAGCCCCAAAAACCCCCCTAGGACTAGGTTTCAAGTCTCTAGGACCTTCCATTTTTTTAACCCTAACCCTAGCCCTAACCCTAACCCTAACCCTGACCCTGGCAAAGTGGCCTATCTCGGGAACGGAAGGTCGTAGAGACTCGGGACCACTTTTGCCATTCTCAGCACCCCAAAAACCCCCACCTAGGACTAGGTTTCAAGTCTCTAGGACCTTCCATTTTTACCCTAACCTAACCCTAACCCTAACCTAACCCTGGCAAAGTGGCCTACCTCGGGAACGGAAGGTCGTAGAGACTCGGGACCACTTTTGCCATTCTCAGCGCCCCCAAAACCCCCACCTAGGACTAGGTTTCAAGTCTCTAGGACCTTCCATTTTTTAACCTAACCCTAGCCCTAACCTAACCTAACCC
>CM040762.1:26701435-26854702 GCA_022829145.1 Albula goreensis | reverse complement strand
AGCTGTACTGCTCTCACAATGAAGGGAAACATGAACCTTACACTGGCACTGGCCAAGAAGGAAAACTGAAGTGTTGCAAGTCCAGGAATGAGAAATCATTAGTATCTGACTTTGTTTCTGAGCCAAACACAAAACTAAGTTTTCTTAGTCAAACAAGCTTGGAAACTTGGATCTTGCATCCGTGTCCACTTTTGGAGTTGTTAGAGTGTACTGTCAGTGAAAACGTTTTCCCTCACTCACTTTAAGTTTTTTTGTCTTTCTTAACTCGTGTACAGCACAGGAGCGAATGAACGTGTTTCATGCGCACCTTAGAAACTCGCAAGTGCCACATCATCGTTTAGAAGAACATTTCGTTTCATCGGTGAAACAGTTTGTCATCGCACAGACTGGGAAGTGTACGAAGAAGCAGAAACTGAAAATGTTGACTTTTGTCGAATGCTTTACACACGCATGTACTTTCTTAAGTCTTTGCGAGGTGCGATCCAGCGCATACTGTTAGAGTGAATATTCAGTCGCTGTGAGAGTTCTTTTCATTGCAGCGAGCTGTACTGCTCTCACAATGAAGGGAAACATGAACCTTACACTGGCACTGGCCAAGAAGGAAAACTGAAGTGTTGCAAGTCCAGGAATGAGAAATCATTAGTATCTGACTTTGTTTCTGTGCCAAACACAAAACTAAGTTTTCTTAGTCAAACAAGCTTGAAACTTGGATCTTGCATCCGTGTCCACTTTTGGAGTTGTTAGAGTGTACTGTCAGTGAAAACGTTTTCCCTCACTCACTTTAAGTTTTTTGCCTTTCTTAACTCGTGTACAGCACAGGAGCGAATGAACGTGTTTCATGCGCACCTTAGAAACTCGCAAGTGCCACATCGCGTTTAGAAGAACATTTCGTTTCATTGGTGAAACAGTTTGTCATCGCACAGACTGGGAAGTGTACGAAGAAGCAGAAACTGAAAATGTTGACTTTTGTCGAATGCTTTACACACGCATGTACTTTCTTAAGTCTTTGCGAGGTGCGATCCAGCGCATACTTTTAGAGTGAATATTCAGTCACTGTGAGAGTTCTTTTCATTGCAGCGAGCTGTACTGCTCTCAAAATGAAGGGAAACATGAACCTTACACTGGCACTGGCCAAGAAGGAAAACTGAAGTATTGCAAGTCCAGGAATGAGAAATCATTAGTACTTGACTTTGTTTCTGTGCCAAACACAAAACTAAGTTTTCTTAGTCAAACAATCTTGGAAACTTGGATCTTGCATCCGTGTCCACTTTTGGAGTTGTTAGAGTGTACTGTCAGTGAAAACGTTTTCCCTCACTCACTTTAAGTTTTTTGCCTTTCTTAACTCGTGTACAGCACAGGAGCGAATGAACGTGTTTCATGCGCACCTTAGAAACTCGCAAGTGCCACATCGCGTTTAGAAGAACATTTCGTTTCATTGGTGAAACAGTTTGTCATCGCACAGACTGGGAAGTGTACGAAGAAGCAGAAACTGAAAATGTTGACTTTTGTCGAATGCTTTACACACGCATGTACTTTCTTAAGTCTTTGCGAGGTGCGATCCAGCGCATACTTTTAGAGTGAATATTCAGTCACTGTGAGAGTTCTTTTCATTGCAGCGAGCTGTACTGCTCTCAAAATGAAGGGAAACATGAACCTTACACTGGCACTGGCCAAGAAGGAAAACTGAAGTATTGCAAGTCCAGGAATGAGAAATCATTAGTACCTGACTTTGTTTCTGAGCCAAACACAAAACTAAGTTTTCTTAGTCAAACAAGCTTGGAAACTTGGATCTTGCATCCGTGTCCACTTTTGCAGTTGTTAGAGTGTACTGTCAGTGAAAACGTTTTCCCTCACTCAATTTAAGTTTTTTGCCTTTCTTAACTCGTACAGCACAGGAGCGAATGAACGTGTTTCATGCGCACCTTAGAAACTCGCAAGTGCCACATCGCGTTTAGAAGAACATTTCGTTTCATCGGTGAAACAGTTTGTCATCGCACAGACTGGGAAGTGTACGAAGAAGCAGAAACTGAAAATGTTGACTTTTGTCGAATGCTTTACACACGCATGTACTTTCTTAAGTCTTTGCGAGGTGCGATCCAGCGCATACTGTTAGAGTGAAGATTCAGTCACTGTGAGAGTTCTTTCATTGCAGCGAGCTGTACTGCTCTCACAATGAAGGGAAACATGAACCTTACACTGGCACTGGCCAAGAAGGAAAACTGAAGTATTGCAAGTCCAGGAATGAGAAATCATTAGTACCTGACTTTGTTTCTGAGCCAAACACAAAACTAAGTTTTCTTAGTCAAACAAGCTTGGAAACTTGGATCTTGCATCCGTATACACTTTTGCAGTTGTTAGAGTGTACTGTCAGTGAAAACGTTTTCCCTCACTCACTTTAAGCTTTTTGCCTTTCTTAACTCGTGTACAGCACAGGAGCGAATGAATGTGTTTCATGCGCACCTTAGAAACTCGCAAGTGCCACATCGCGTTTAGAAGAACATTTCGTTTCATCGGTGAAACAGTTTGTCATCGCACAGACTGGGAAGTGTACGAAGAAGCAGAAACTGAAAATGTTGACTTTTGTCGAATGCTTTACACACGCATGTACTTTCTTAAGTCTTTGCGAGGTGCGATCCAGCGCATACTGTTAGAGTGAAGATTCAGTCACTGTGAGAGTTCTTTTCATTGCAGCGAGCTGTACTGCTCTCACAATGAAGGGAAACATGAACCTTACACTGGCACTGGCCAAGAAGGAAAACTGAAGTATTGCAAGTCCAGGAATGAGAAATCATTAGTACCTGACTTTGTTTCTGAGCCAAACACAAAACTAAGTTTTCTTAGTCAAACAAGCTTGGAAACTTGGATCTTGCATCTGTGTCCACTTTTGCAGTTGTTAGAGTGTACTGTCAGTGAAAACGTTTTCCCTCACTCACTTTAAGTTTTTTGCCTTTCTTAACTCGTGTACAGCACAGGAGCGAATGAACGTGTTTCATGCGCACCTTAGAAACTCGCAAGTGCCACATCGCGTTTAGAAGAACATTTCGTTTCATCGGTGAAACAGTTTGTCATCGCACAGACTGGGAAGTGTACGAAGAAGCAGAAACTGAAAATGTTGACTTTTGTCGAATGCTTTACACACGCATGTACTTTCTTAAGTCTTTGCGAGGTGCGATCCAGCGCATACTGTTAGAGTGAAGATTCAGTCACTGTGAGAGTTCTTTTCATTGCAGCGAGCTGTACTGCTCTCACAATGAAGGGAAACATGAACCTTACACTGGCCCTGGCCAAGAAGGAAAACTGAAGTGTTGCAAGTCCAGGAATGAGAAATCATTAGTACCTGACTTTGTTTCTGAGCCAAACACAAAACTAAGTTTTCTTAGTCAAACAAGCTTGGAAACTTGGATCTTGCATCCGTATACACTTTTGCAGTTGTTAGAGTGTACTGTCAGTGAAAACGTTTTCCCTCACTCACTTTAAGTTTTTGCCTTTCTTAACTCGTGTACAGCACAGGAGCGAATGAACGTGTTTCATGCGCACCTTAGAAACTCGCAAGTGCCACATCGCGTTTAGAAGAACATTTCGTTTCATCGGTGAAACAGTTTGTCATCGCACAGACTGGGAAGTGTACGAAGAAGCAGAAACTGAAAATGTTGACTTTGTCGAATGCTTTACACACGCATGTACTTTCTTAAGTCTTTGCGAGGTGCGATCCAGCGCATACTGTTAGAGTGAAGATTCAGTCACTGTGAAAGTTCTTTTCATTGCAGCGAGCTGTACTGCTCTCACAATGAAGGGAAACATGAACCTTACACTGGCACTGGCCAAGGAGGAAAACTGAAGTGTTGCAAGTCCAGGAATGAGAAATCATTAGTATCTGACTTTGTTTCTGAGCCAAACACAAAACTAAGTTTTCTTAGTCAAACAAGCTTGGAAACTTGGATCTTGCATCCGTGTCCACTTTTGCAGTTGTTAGAGTGTACTGTCAGTGAAAACATTTTCCCTCACTCACTTTAAGTTTTTTGCCTTTCTTAACTTGTGTACAGCACAGGAACGAATGAACGTGTTTCATGCGCACCTTAGAAACTCGCAAGTGCCACATCGCGTTTAGAAGAACATTTCGTTTCATCGGTGAAACAGTTTGTCATCGCACAGACTGGGAAGTGTACGAAGAAGCAGAAACTGAAAATGTTGACTTTTGTCGAATGCTTTACACACGCATGTACTTTCTTAAGTCTTTGCGAGGTGCGATCCAGCACATACTGTTAGAGTGAAGATTCAGTCACTGTGAGAGTTCTTTTCATTGCAGCGAGCTGTACTGCTCTCACAATGAAGGGAAACATGAACCTTACACTGGCACTGGCCAAGAAGGAAAACTGAAGTATTGCAAGTCCAGGAATGAGAAATCATTAGTACCTGACTTTGTTTCTGAGCCAAACACAAAACTAAGTTTTCTTAGTCAAAAAGCTTGAAACTTGGATCTTGCATCCGTATACACTTTTGCAGTTGTTGGAGTTTACTGACAGTGAAAACGTTTTCCCTCACTCACTTTAAGTTTTTTGCCTTTCTTAACTCGTGTACAGCACAGGTGCGAATGAACGTGTTTCATGCGCACCTTAGAAACTCGCAAGTGCCACATCGCGTTTAGAAGAACATTTCGTTTCATCAGTGAAACAGTTTGTCATCGCACAGACTGGGAAGTGTACGAAGAAGCAGAAACTGAAAATGTTGACTTTTGTCGAATGCTTTACACACGCATGTACTTTCTTAAGTCTTTGCGAGGTGCGATCCAGCGCATACTGTTAGAGTGAAGATTCAGTCACTGTGAGAGTTCTTTTCATTGCAGCGAGCTGTACTGCTCTCACAATGAAGGGAAACATGAACCTTACACTGGCACTGGCCAAGAAGGAAAACTGAAGTATTGCAAGTCCAGGAATGAGAAATCATTAGTACCTGACTTTGTTTCTGAGCCAAACACAAAACTAAGTTTTCTTAGTCAAACAAGCTTGGAAACTTGGATCTTGCATCTGTATACACTTTTGCAGTTGTTAGAGTGTACTGTCAGTGAAAACGTTTTCCCTCACTCACTTTAAGTTTTTTGCCTTTCTTAACTCGTGTACAGCACAGGAGCGAATGAACGTGTTTCATGCGCACCTTAGAAACCCGCAAGTGACACATCGCGTTTAGAAGAACATTTCATTTCATCGGTGAAACAGTTTGTCATCGCACAGACTGGGAAGTGTACGAGGAAGCAGAAACTGAAAATGTTGACTTTTGTCGAATGCTTTACACACGCATGTACTTTCTTAAGTCTTTGCGAGGTGCGATCCAGCGCATACTGTTAGAGTGAAGATTCAATCACTGTGAGAGTTCTTTTCATTGCAGCGAGCTGTACTGCTCTCACAATGAACAGAAACATGAACCTTACACTGAACTGGCGAAGAAGGAAAACTGAAGTATTGCAAGTCCAGGAAAGAGAAATCATTGGTACCTGACTTTGTTTCTGAGCCAAACACAAAACTAAGTTTTCTAAGTCAAACAAGCTTGGAAACTTGGATCTTGCATCCGTATACACTTTTGCAGTTGTTAGAGTGTACTGTCAGTGAAAACATTTTCCCTCACTCACTTTAAGTTTTTTTGCCTTTCTTAACTCGTGTACAGCACAGGAGCGAATGAACGTGTTTCATGCGCACCTTAGAAACTCGCAAGTGCCACATCGCGTTTAGAAGAACATTTCGTTTCATTGGTGAAACAGTTTGTCAACGCACAGACTGGGAAGTGTACGAAGAAGCAGAAACTGAAAATGTTGACTTTTGTCGAATGCTTTACACACACATGTACTTTCTTAAGTCTTTGCGAGGTGCGATCCAGCGTATACTGTTAGAGTGAAGATTTAGCCACTGTGAGAGTTCTTTTCATTGTAGAGAGCTGTACTGCTCTCACAATGAACAGAAACATGAACCTTACACTGAACTGCATTCCAAACACTTATGTTGGGGACATAGGCAAAATATCATTACAAGTAGCCTGCAGTAAGTAACACACTCATACTCACACACACACATATTTGTGAACGTCACTGCAATAGATATTGAAATACTAGTTGAAGAATAGCATGTAGTCATTTTTGTCTTGGATTCCGACTTGTTGGACACATTAGGTCTCATTTATCACATATTCCTAAAACCGTGCGTTAATTTTCCGTAATCCGCCGTATTTTTCAAACTTTGATGTGGAATTCCGTACATATGTTGATTAATAACTATCATTGGATCATAAATGAGAATCGCGTTCATAGATGTGGTGTTTAGCACCTCTCCTGTGGTATTCTTGACACCCCAGGAATACCACAGGAACTTGGAATTCCGTTGGAAACAACATAGAAAGGTGGCAAAGAAAATATTGAAGGAAAAACTATGCATAGCGGTGATCAAAGTTCTTCTCATAGAATTCCAATCTTAAAAATAATGGGCGTCGCTGTAAGCTTATGCTTACGGAAAAACCAAAAACACGATGAAAACAACCAATACAGTGCTTTAACTTAACTCATTATTACAAAGCACATTTAACGCAGTTGATAAATCATGTTGTAGAAAACAAACTACCGGTAGCTAAAAAGTGAAGCTAAACAACAACATTTGGGGTAACTACCCCAACTATAACCTACCCATTCTGAAGTAAATGCGGTGCTACAAGTCAGGACAATAACTATTTACAGTTAATGAACCTGTCACGATAGATAGGTAGCCTATGTGTGTACCTACTGTAAAATTCAGAGGTGATGTTTGATTTGCTAATGAACAAGGACGCATTGAAGCGGTCAGCTAGGCAATTAACATGATCTCTTTCCCCTCAACTTAAAACGCCACACAAAAGCTATTCTACCAACTTGATTTGTTGAAGGATTTGTTAAGGACGTTTTCCGGCATTTTCCAATGACTGGGTGCATTGCTGTCATGGCACACTCGTCGGGTGACCAGATCAAAATGGTCCCAGATTCTATCATGCAAGCATCATCTTATACGTATGATATTTTCCCTTCTCATTTCCACATTTAGATGTGAAATATATATATATATATATATATATATATATATATATATATATATATATATATTTTTTACTTTTCCTCACAAAGGTATGGTCCTGTCTTCCAATTTATGTGAACTTCTTGAATGTACAAACATGTTTCTAAGCAAGTGGTACAAATTTTATCATACATAATTATATATTTAATTTCCCAAAATATATATGACTTCAAATTTTGCAGAAAACTATACGTTCTCACGAAGATCTCAAGGTTATGTGCGTTATTTGTAGTTATTTAATTACTTATGTAGTGTCTTATTCCAAGAAGACCCTGGTCTCAGCTAATCGAAAATGGACCCATAAGATAGGGGAAAATATAGGTTATATTTCAGTGGGGTTTGACATAATGTTATCATGTAAACATACCGTTAACATTCTAACATTCCACATGGTTTGGAACAAGTTATGTTACGGCCACAAGGAAACAGTCAAGGTAAATAATGTGCAAGGAACATTTAGAAAATAGGTCAAAGTTTCTAGGAATATTTTATTTAAGGTTCTGCTAATGTTCTGACAACCAACTACTGTTAGCTGGGGTATAGCCTTCTATGGCATATTTCACTCAGTCTTTGAGAGTTCCATTGATGTTCAAAAAAACCTCACAAAAATTCAATCTTCAGGAAGGCGAACATTTGCAGTTATTCAGATAGTAGCCTATGTTTCAAATTACATCAGAAGCCTTTGAATATTATTAAGGTTATGAACTCCAGACAGCGTGTGCTTGACAGTTTGATAGCCTGTAACATTTAAACACCAACTCCACACATAGTTTTCGTGATCTTATTCTCGTGATTTTATTCACCTTTTCTGTACTCACTGGGGAATTTACGAAACAAGAGAAAACTGCAACAAACATGATAGATAAGAAATAAACATTGACAATAATGAGTCTTTGATTGAATACAGAACATAATTAGCTTTTCTTCTGACGCTGTAACCTGTCAGAAACGCTCTACATTTAATCTTGTCCGTTACATCAAGTAGGAAACGTGATGGCATTAAGCACGTGCTTCGGTTGGGGCTCCGGAGCAGTGTGCCGAAACACAGCTGCTTCGAATGATTGGACACAGCTTCGGAGCCCCGTTTCATTTCGCCTATCTCTAGTTTTTTGTGCTGAATTTTTTTGTGTTTTCTCATTTTCTCTCCAAGACTGTGATTTTTTTTTCCCTGTGACTTCCTGGTTTTTCACCCCGCCTGTCCCTGACCTTGATTTTGTCTCCTGTTTCTGCCTAAAAAAACTTGCGTTTATTATCATTCTGTGTTTGAGTCCAGCCTGATTTGTGACAGCCATAATTATAAATGTGCTATCTCATTGTGCAACTATCTGTGCAGATGTACAACTCCATATCCCCTGCTTTCAAACAAGGGATTTAATACTTAGAAACAACACTTCAAGTTAAAGCATTTTCGAACAAATTGCATGTTGTTTAGATCAGTACAAGATTTTTTTCAACACTGTCAGAAACAATTTTTTCATAATATTTTCATTGATTTTGCTCAGTGCAGATGTTTTGCCCCAAACCATCTGTGCTAGTTCTAAATAACACATACCAGACCAGAAACATAGTCAAAGGCAGGCACAGGTCAACTTATGGAAATCCGCAGATATGAAAAAAAAAATTCAGGTGTAAATAAAGAAAAAAACGTAATTTACAAATTCAAACCACGTGCCAAGTATGTGGTCCACAACAGATGAGGAATGTGCGCTCCCGCTTTCCCTAAATTGTGAAATGTATGCTTGTAAAATTTGAACTTACCTCCCAAATTAGAAAAAATGTACACTTGTGAATTAGTCTAAATGAAGTCTAAATGAATGCTTGTTTATATTAACTATACACGCATGAAAATAGGAGCTACTGAGCCTGATAGAAGTTTCAGGGGAGGGGTTCATCTTGGTGAATGATATAAAGTGTCTGCAAGAGAAAAGGTGGACATACGAAAAAATAATGAGTTATTAAAGACCTGCAGGAACCAATTAATTTTGTAAGCTGGGGACTCCCTGTATATGTTCTGAAATTAATCCCAGTTTTTTAAAATCATTTTTATGCAACCTTTCTTTTTAGTTTGTTCAGAAACTAACACCTTCTTTTTTCAACTTGCAAGGTGATTTTTATGTTTCAATTATTATCTTACTTAATTGAGGTTGACCTTAATTAGGTAAAATAATAATTGAAACATAAAAATCACTTTGCAAGTAGAAAAAGGTACACAGTTTTTTTTTTTTTTTTTTTTTTAAAAAGCCATCTGACGGGTGGGATGTCATTTCACAGAGGTGACCCACATCTGATGGACAAAACTCAGAAGACAATTAGGAAAATTAAGAACTTTAATTATACAAAAGTCACACTTATGATAACTGTATTCCATATTTAGTCAAAACAAACAAAACTTATTATAACTGTATTCCATATTTGGTCAAAACAAACAAGACAGCATGTGGGAGATAGTCTCCCACATAGCAACAGAAAGCATTCCTTGAACTACAAATAGTATGTTGAAATATTCACATTGACCATATGCTAAAAAGATGTGTGCATGTGGTGTTTTTGACTCTATTGTAATTGTGTGTCTGTGTGTTTGTTTCTAAAAAGGTGTTTTAGTGGTTACTGTAACTGTGTGTGTATGAGAGAAATGGGAGAGAGAGAGAGAGACCACCAGTCAGTGTGATTGAACTTGAGTAGGCCTTAATTCTGGGTAGTATGCCAACAGGCAAGAGAACTACAACTACAACGCAAGAGAAGATGCACATGCTCCTCTTCTATGAAATCCATGACTTCAGCAGAAATGCTGTATATTTCCCTGGTGCTGCTTGCACGGACTGGTGATGTCATTTCCCTCATTTTAACAAGAATGTCAGCAAATGGTATGAAGCAAATGTCCCTTCTTCTGGGTGGAAATCACCATTTGGACCATGTGGATCCAAGAAGTCAACTTGATTATCTTTTACATTACAGTCATTTAGCTGATGATTTTATCTATTATCTATTACCCCACAATTTTAGGTGGTGTTGTTGCTTTGGGTGGATTGGGGCTTGAACCACCAACCTCAAGGATCACAGTCATGTACCACTAGACTACAGACTGCCCGACATCTTATGTCTACAGCAACTGTTATGACCCTGGCCAGCCACCATTTGTGGGCATACATGGCAGCAAGCCAGTCTCCAATCTGAATGTCACTTGGGTCCCCTGCCACAGCTTGTATACTGCTTCCTGGCTCCTCAAAGCTGACTTGTGTATGACTATCTGGTGGTGTTCTGTCTTCCTGCTTTCTCTTAACATTTTGGTGTCCTTCTCCATGCCCCTCTCCTATGCCTCTTTTGTTTCTCAATAGAAAACATTTTCAGATAATGGAAGGTATAGAATGAATTATTAAAATGCCTAGGCAAGAATTGTAAGCTGGTTTTGGGCTTGGAGTCTAAGGCGGAGAGGAGTGGTGATGTTCTCAGAGGAGAAGAGGACCCCCCAAAGGAGGAAAACATGGTTAGGAAAGGTGGTGATGTGGTGGAGCTGGGATGCCAGAGATACAAAGCACAATGGGAGATAGGTACATGGCCTTTTTATACTTGTATGGAGACCAGAATTGATTGAAGGGGTTTGTCTGAAAATGATTTTTCCGAACTTTGTTTTAACAGACTCCATTTCATCCATATAATTGATTTTTTATTTATTTTTATTTTACTCTGCTCTCAATCTCCATCTTTGCCTTTCCTTTCTTAGGTATACTTCCCTCAGCTCCAGCTCTCTGCTTGTCTCCTGAACTTATATTTTCTGTCTTGCCATACTTGTCTGAAATGGACACCAGAAATGTATTACGATTTAATAATGAAATATTTCAGAATAGCCTTATGTGAAACTTTATTTGTGTCTTATTGGGGAGTAATAGCCAGTGTCTTTATGGAGAATACAAATTACATTAATTCACCATGCACTTATTTAAAATTTGTATTAATAGTTTTGGTAAAATCGAGAAAATGAGGTAAATTAATGTTAAAATGTAAAAGATTACACAAGTAGACATTAGCTGGTTTTCTTAAATTTTATGAGTATAAACTAGTTTTAAAAATATGTAAGGTGACCTCTTCAAAAGTAAAATACATAAATCAACATTATTGTAATAGAATGTATATAAATTACTAAAAGAAAACATGATATGTCAACACTGTCAGAGTGTGAAAAAAAAATGTGCTTGTGATGTAAGCAACTTAATACTACTGCTCAACTGTGCTTGTTTCAATTCTTGATTAGTATTATAATTTCATTAAATGTTAACTGAAAAAACACTGTCTTATCTGCTGGAAATGTTTTGTCCTATTTCTCTAGAATCCCTGTACTATCAGTTTTTTTGTCATGAATAGCAATGCATATCACATATGTAGTTATATTTTATCACAAGTTATTTCGGGGAACTTGGCTTCATGGTAATACTAGACTTAACTTTCACTCAAACACTGATTTATTACATAACCAAATGGCATCTCAATCTCTGGAAGAGCAATATTCGTGTATTTCAATGTATGCTAAGCTATAAAGCCAGTATTTTGTTTTTCAGTTTGTGATGGTCGTTATATCAGCCAATCTATTTGCCTAAATGACTTAAATGCCCCGTCAGTGATGTCATCATTGAAAAAAATAAGGCACTCATTCACAACTAACCAGTTTACCCAAACCAATTTCTCTGTTGGCTACGGACAAAAGCAACTACAACTGTGTGCATATGTAACAATAATTGTATCTTTGATTTTTCAACATAATTATAAAAATTAACTGTCCGTTTTCCCCTAAATGCACTCACAATGTAAGTACCTACCTTAGTGCAATGTTATATATAATTATTATAACAAATGTAAATTCACCATTTATTACATGTAAGACTAACTTTTAGATATATTGAAATAATGCATTTCACAATAACATATATGCACACATAATTACATGTTTATTATTCTTGAAGGGAAACTAACTGAAATAAAAAAAAATCTGGATTCTCAGAAAGATCATCAGTTACAAAAGAAATGTAAGTATCATCAATTTTTCCAACATTCCCAGGATGTAAATTTTGTCCAGTTTTGTTTGTGTTCCTTGAACATTATGTATGTGGAATGTTTTCTTGTGACCAAGACAGAACTTGTTTGGAAGAAGCAGTACTCTTAACATTGTGTGCAACAGAGGACTCTCACCATTCTAAACTATAATACAACAAGCAACTACATCACAAAACATCTGCCATGTGGCATCATATCATTTCTGTTCTACTCATACATAATACAGAAAAAAAAAACATGACATACAAAAAAGACAGTTTGACAGAACAGCAATTTAGAGATAAAAGATTATTTTTCCTGACTCAGCGCCAGCACAAGCCACCCCATGCACACCTGACCCATGTGGCCCTCACCCAAGCCACCCCTGACCCACATCCTCCCTGGCCCAAGTCAGCCCTTTCCTCTGATATTATCCACTTCTGACTTCTCCCTGCAGTTGGGGGAGAGTGTTCTTGTGCAGCAGTTTTGCGAAAGGCTGGGCACTGCTCGGGGAATCCACATGTTTGGGCTCGTGGGTGTAGTAGCTGCCCTTGTAGCGGTAAAGGAACAGGTACAGGATGTAAAGGACCCCAAACATCAGCACCAGGAACAAGAGTATGGCCACTGCAAAACACCATGCAAAAGACAACACCAGGATTAGAACACAGTCACAGCAGTCGTACAATCTATAATAAATAAAATAAAAAAATAAAATAAATCACTGCTTACTAAAAGCCAAAATTCTTTGGAGTAAAGTTTGACTGCTTTAAAATTTAAATTTAAGGGAAGGTTCATCCACCTTTTGCCAGGTTACTACATGCTACTTCTAACATGGAGCTGTTTTCTGATGCAGAGTAATTTAAACTGTTCTTCTCAGAAGATGAATATTAGATTAATTAATCACACAGCATGTAATTAATTAGATACATTTTTTAATCGCTTGACAGCCCTTATATTGTTTCAATGTATCGATATCTTAGTCTCAAACCCAATGAGCATATAATTTTAATAAAAATTAAAATAAAATATAAATTATATAATTAAAATAAAAAATATTTTTTTGTTGTTGATTTATTTGACAGTTACAATGGGGAGGCAAGCAGGGGGGAGAGGGGGGAGGACATGTGGTGGGGGGCCCAGGCTGGATTTGAGCCTGGGCCGCTGCAGTAAGGCCTTGGCCTTATGTAATATGCGTGCCACTGGATGAGCTAACAGGGCGCGCCTCATGAGAAGATTTTTAAAGAATTTGCATTTACACAAAAGAAAATATAGCTGCATATCTTGGCAACAGTTCGTCTTATCCAGTTCTTTTCAAAATCCATAAGGAGCCCTGTGGTGTTCCAACACAGTATTAACCAGTGTGGCACGCAGTTAAATGCTATTGGTGTGTAATTGGTGGTGATCATCTATTGGTTGAGCCAAAACTATATAAAAGGCAGAATAGCCACTAGGGTTGGCGCCAAGTATTCCGCTCTATGCTGAAAGCTATACGTTTGGTGATTGTTAATAAAAACTATAAAAACTTTGGTGTTAGACGTAAGTCTGCCGAGTGTGCTTCCTCCTTATCTTAAACAGCTTTAGAACTTTTATTTAGTGTTTATACACGACAGTTTTTGGCGACGAGGATGGGATATTTAAGTGGGAAGAAGTCACAGAGTTAGCATATCAAGCAGCTCCAGCTAGGTAAAAGACCACGTCGAGAAACGACTAAAGACACATTCGGGGAGTGAAAGGACCGTCGAACAGAGGATGGTGTTCGGTAAACCCGAGGATTTCCACTTCGAAGAAAGTGAGGAAAGTTTCCGCAGTTATCGCCAGCGGCTAGAGGAGTACTTTGCAGCAAATGGTTTGGACACTAAAGATGTGAAAACCAAGGCAGTATTTCTTACAGTGGTAGGAAAAAGGGTGCATAGCTTACTGATAGACTAAATTGGCAGGAGGTCAGCAGTTTACCAAGTTAGACTTGTCACAGGCGTATCAGCAAGTGCCGTTAGAGGAAAATTCAAGACATTACCTCACTATAAACACACACAGAGGGTTGTACCACTACAATAGATTACCCTATGGCGTTTCTAGCGCCCCTGCTAATTTCCAAAAGATTATGGATCAAGTTCTTCAAGGCATGGAGGGTGTTATCTGCTATTTAGACGATATATTAATTACTAGAAGAGATACAGAAAGTCACCTGGCTAATTTGGAAGAGGTTCTTAGAAGACTGGAAACCTACAATCTCAGGGTAAAAAGGGAGAAGTGTGCATTCATGCAGAAAAGTGTGTCATACTTAGGACATGTCATTGATGCTATGGGAATACATCCAATGAAGGAAAAGACAGAGGCTATTCAGAGGGCTGCAGTTCCTAAAAATGTAACTGAACTCAGGTCATTCTTAGCTCTGCTAAACTACTATGGGAAGTTTATCCCTAACCTATCTACTCTGATTCAGCCAAGAACAGCATTGCTTCACAAAGATGCAGCCTGGGAGTGGTCAGAAAATTGTCAAAGTGCATTTGCTGGTGCAAAGAAGTCTCTTCAGTCAGACAAATTGTTAGTACATTTTGATGCAGAGTTACCTATCATTCTAGCTTGTGACGCTTCTCCTTATGGAGTTGGTGCTGTAATTAGCCACCAAATGAAAGATGGAAGTGTGAGACCTATTGCATTTGCATCAAGAATGTTAACGAAAACAGAACAGAATTACTCTCACATTGAAAAAGAGGCACTGGGTCTTGTTTTTGGAGTTATGAGGTTCCATGAATATCTTTATGGAAGGAAATTCCTGTTACTGACAGATCACAAGCCACTGTTGAAAATTTTAGGGCCAAAGACAGGTGTACCAACACTGGCCACTGCTAGATTACAAAGGTGGGCTCTAATTTTGGCAGCATATACTTACGAAATCCAGTACAAGAGGTCCGAGCAGCATAGCAATGCTGGTGCCTTATTAAGATAACCTGTGAAACCTGATGTAGATGTGATGTCAAACCCAATTTACAGAGTGTCTTACCTGGAAGACTTACCTCTTACTGCTAGAGAAATAGCCAAAGAAACAGACAGAGATCCTGTTTTAAGAGTGGTTAAACATTTGGTGTTAACCAGTTGGCCTAAACATGTACAGGATGAGTCACTGAAGCCTTATTTTCAGAGAAAATTGGAGCGTACTGTTGAGAATGATTATTTATTATGGGGTTACCGTGTGGTGGTGCCTGACAAACTAAGAGGCAGGCTGTTGTCTGAGTTACATGAGCACCACTGGGGAATAGTTCAAATGAAATCCCTTGCCAGAAGTCTACTCTGGTGGCCTACTGTTGATGATTGTATGGAACGTGAAGTAAATCAGTGTACTATTTGTCAGCAGCAGCGTAGTATATCTGTTACTGCACCAATACATACATGGAAATGGTCTTCGAGTCCATGGGAAAGAGTACACCTAGACTTTGCTGAGGACCACAAGCAGATGTTTTTAGTAGTGATGGATGCCTATGCCAGATGGCCAGAGATAATTCCCATGAACACTACTACATCAGCTAAGACAACTGAAGCACTGAGAAATTTATTTGCAGCGTATGGGTTGCCTAAAGAGGTTGTGACTGATAACGGACCTCAGTTTGTATCGCAAGAGTTTGAGTCATTCCTGACTAAAAACGGAGTTAAACACATCAAATCACCTGCATACCATCCTGCAAGTAACGGGTTAGCTGAAAGATTGGTACAAAATCTTAAGAAATCCCTTGCAAAGAATCGAGTCCTTGGTGGTATGTCACTTGAGCACTGTGTAGCAAACTTTCTGATTGTGTACAGAAACACACCTCATACTAAGACAGGAAAGACCCCAGCTGAGCTATTTTTGAGAAGACAGGTGCGAACCAGGTTGTCACTGATCAAACCAGAGTTTTCCCAGAGAATGCAGACAGAGTCTGAACCAAACCTTCCCCACGTTAGGTCTTTCACAGTTGGTCAGGAAGTGTTGGTAAAAAATTACAGGGGAGGGGATAAATGGTTGAATGGAGTTGTATGTGAAGTGTTGGGTCCTGTCACTTGCAGTGTGGAAGTTAATGGGAACTGTGTGAAAAGACATGTGAACCAGATGTTGGGTGTCAAGGGAAATCCAAACCACTTGACTCAAATGGACTCATGTGATGGAGCTTGTTTGGACATTGATGATTTCAATGTAGACAATGATGTGTCAGAACAGTCTGAGCCACAGGCTGTGGAAGAACTTTTAGAACCACCACCGCCAGTTGTGGAAAGGAGCACTCGTCCTGTGAGACAGACGCCCTCCTGATAGACGGAATTTGTGACTGTGAATGCAGATTGGTTAATGTTAAAAAAAATCTGTAATGTATGTACTGTTGACGAAATACTGTACATGGTTATGAAAAAAAAGGGACATGTGAGAATCATAAAAAAATAATAATAATAATTAAATAATGGAAGTTTGAATTTATAGGGGAGGAGCTGTGGTGTTCCAACACAGTATTAACCAGTGTAGTACGCAGTTAAATGCTATTGGTGTGTAATTGGTAGTGATCATCTATTGGTTGAGCCAAAACTATATAAAAGGCAGAATAGCCACTAGGGTTGGCGCCGAGTATTCCGCTCTATGCTGAATGCTATACGTTTGGTGACTGTTATAAAAAAATAAAAACTTTGGTGTTAGACGTAAGTCTGCCGAGTGTGCTTCCTCCTTATCTTAAACAGCTTTAGAACTTTTATTTAGTGTTTATACACGACAAGCCCTGTCTACATTCTACCAAATTATTCTTCTGATACATGTGGAGATCTGAAAAAGAGTTCAGAGCATATGAATTTTTTTTTTTTTTTTTTTGCATTTTGCTATTTTTCCCCACTCAGGCTGAGCCAAACTGTTCAGCCTCATGCAGCAACCTTCTCCTTTCAATTCAAAATGAGGTAGTCATGAATATGTAACTCACTCTGCTGATACACCAGCAAATAAAAATGTAAAATTCTTAGAATGTTGGATGAATGTTCATTATGAACATTCATCAAATCAGAATTCAAATCTGAATTTTATGCAAATTCTGAAAAATGTAATTGAATATTTCCACCATCTTTTGCCCAATCTAACTACATTTTGTGTAACTTAGACACATTGCTTATGAAAGTTATTTTTAATGTTTTCCAAAAATTCAAAATGGCAGACTATATTTCCAGATGGAAGTGCTAGGTCTCAGTTAGATCAAAGATCAAGCAGGGCAGGGGATGAAAGACTGTAACTAAGGATGGTTACTATAGGACCCCCTATTGAGCATCCCCTATTCTGTCCAGGATACATATCCCCTATATAGTGTGACAACTGGTATTATTATCCCCTGTGAATCTTAAGTGCACATGTTAGGATCATGCCCTGAAGTCTAGGATTAATCCATTTATATTTATAACTGTTATAACCCATAACATGTGAGTGGTTAGCTGTTTTCCCTTTGGCTTTGGAGTGAATGTCATTCAGACAGTGTCTGCCTGCATCTTTAAATCTTCCCCAATTGAGCTTCATGTGAGATTTGACTCAGGTGAATGATAAAAGGAATGATGAGACACTGCATGGGGGAACACTCTTGGGAAGACGCTCGGCGTAAAATGGTAAGATTAAAGTAAACTGGCATGGCAAGTTGGGACATGGCCGTTATTGGTCCAGAGTCTGCTGGTTGGAAAACACAACATGCCTTAGACAGTCGGGTCGGGCTGGACCATCAGCAATTGAAGCAGGCTGTGTGGGCCACCTATGAATGTGGCTGAAACTTATAGAAGGATTTCAGTTCATACAGTAAGCAATTCTGTTCTTACCTTGATACCTCCCATAGGCAGGAGATTCTTTTTGATTGTTGGCTGACAGCTTGTAAGGTTAACGATGATGCAGGCCTATGTGAGCTAATTTCACAAGTGCAACTCCCAGATATTATGCCTCGGGAGTTGGAGGTGGCTTTGGAGCAAATGTCAATCAGACAGTGTGCGCCTGCATCTTTAAATCTTGCCCAATTGAGCTTTGCATGAGATGTGGTGTATGATAAAAGGAATGATGAGATGCTTCTTGGGGGAATGCTGTCTGGAAGACACTTTGCATAAAACCCTAAGATTGAAGTAAACCACCTGGAGGAAAAATGTAAAACAGGTAGCATGTAGAAAACACAATTAAACCTGAACAACAGAGCTAGACACCGACAGGGCTGTCCAGTCCAGGAGGACTGTGAGCATAAACTGGCCAAAGAGTGTTGTCTCTGAACCAGATAAGCACCTGTTTGAGTTTTGGTCCAAAGCTAAAGGGTTAGCTGTGTTTTAGCCATCACAAGCAGCGTTTCCAAATGTTACGGCGTGACACGGGAGATGTGGAGAGGAAACATTTCTTCTGTTCTGGCTCCTCTCACAATTAATCTGATGCACCTCTTGTCCACTACTGTAACAATACAAATAAGAAGTAAATAAGGAACAGGCATTGGCAACTTAAATCACCGTATTACCAATGGTAATAATATATATCTATATTAGAGTTAATCCTTAACCTACTTTAAGTTAGCAGCCACACTCCAGTCAAACCCTTAAATCAGCACACTAATGATGGAAAATATGGATCTAGATCTGATGTTACCAGTAAAGAGTGGAGCAGAACTGATCCTCTTTGCTTAATGGAAAGCACTAATGTGCCCCTTAAATATAGAATCCTTTGATAAAACTTCCCTACAACCATTCCCTGTTTGGTCTCATTGGACTCTGGACTCTTTTGGTCAAGCTACAAGTAACTTTTGTAAAAGGGTAACAACAAAGAAGGCTATCAACTGCAGGGGGCCACCACCTCTGTCTCTTGCTTTCAGTTCAGGACAGTGTGTGTGTGTGTGTGTGTTCAATTTCATCTGCTGTCTTTTTTTTGGTTCAGTCTCAGTGAAATTTCCTTCTTGGCGTTAGGCAGCTACCATGGGTAATTCATCTGTCAATCTTTGTAATGCCATTCTAGAAAGTGAATTTGTTAATTGCACTTGCACAGTATGCCTGGGGGTTAACAGGATTGAATTGTCAACATGTGAGAAAGAACAGTCAATTAAAGTTTTGTAAAACAAATTCCATTTATTCACCACCATCACTTCAACAGGTTCTCAAACCATGACATTATTGTAATGACATTACAATTGGTGTGGAGTAAACAGGTTTCCACCATGACTAAAAAAGCGTTCATCAGCAGCACTTGAGGGCAAAGAGGTTTTGTACTTTAGGAACACCTGTTTAACGATGGGGAAGTGATTCAGGAATTCTCTTGTTAGAGCTCTCTCGATACCTGATTGCTTCTTCTTCTACATTGCTTTGTGCTCCACATTTTGAACCCGAGAAAGAGAAAAACTCTTCCTGTGAACTCTCAGAACTCTTGGGAGCAGAATCTGTCATTCTGGGTTCCATGTTACAAGCCTCATTCAGCAAGGCTCTGTGAAATTTTTTTTTTCATTTCTGGACATCCAACACAACTGTTGCCATTTTAGCTTCATGGCTTGAGAAAAATGATTGTAAGGAAGAATCAATTGGTCTGATCAACTGAATAAACTGCCTGGATGATATCAGAATGGAAGAGTACATAAGGCTGCTTTTCAGTCAACTTTGTCTTTAAGTGTGGGAATAACGAGTCCAAGGTAGCATTCATGCTCCCCATGGAGGAGGTCAAGGGCAATGGCAACTGGCTTCAGAACCTCTGCATATTCCTTGTGGAATGAAATTTCATGAGGTTGAAACTTTGGTACTCCAAGGCTTTCACAAACATCCCTCAATTGCTTCTCTGTGAGTGACAATCTTCTATTTTCTCAGCTGCCAAAGAAGACTATTTGCTTTATTCCATATTGTAGAACACTTGCTCATTGCACTGTGATATAGCTTGTGGGTGACTCATTGCATACAGCACATGTGTTGTGGTAGAAAAAATCGCAGGTCATGGTCCTCACCTTCATTCTCAAGCAAATTGCATACAGTCATCAGGAGGATTGTCATCATCTTCCTCATGTTGCTCAATTCCTTGAAGGCCTTTACAAAGTTGCTCTCCTGTGATGGTACACTAAACTCTGTCTATGTTGTACCGAACATGAATTTCATGTACTTTAGTTGCTATGGCATCATTTGTATGGCGTAACTTATTCTGGCACATGCAAGGGCTGCACACTTCTTTTTCTTCTAACCAGTGGCAAGTCATTCCAAAAAATTGCAATAGTGGGCTGTCCAGATGTCTGCAGTTGTGAAAATGTTACGAGGAGTGAATAGTTATGATGGCTACTATTTCCAACTAACTCTCTTCCCTAACAAAAAAAGTGTGAGTGTGTGTAACAAACAGATTAAAGAAAGAAGAGCTGACACTACATGAAGGGAAGGCAGAGGCTTACCACTGGTCTCAGGGAGATGGATCTTCTCTGGGCCTTCAGTTTGGCCAGCCCAGACAATGCCTCAGATAGGCGACGTATGCAGGCGCTTCGATGGGATACAGTCTCCCATTCAAGTGTTTTTTTTTTTATGATAGGATTTGGATCCAAACAATGAGTGACAGTTACAAGGGAAAAAACATGCAAGGGCAGGTATTTAGGCCGTTTCAGGATTTAAAGATGGCCTCTCATGAGTCCATGTGCTCTCTCACACCAAACTGAGAGCCCTCCTTTTTCTCTCATGAGTCACATGACTCATCCACTGGCAAGTCACATGACCTGCCACCTGTAAGCCCTGCCCCCCCGTCAGCTCAAAGAAGGTGACAGACAGAAAAGAAGGAAAGCGTACCTCTCAAATCAAACAAAAACTAATTTGACTTGCTGAGGTTTTGCTCACAAGTCCTCTTTCATTTTGATGAAGGCATTCTTGTCATCAAGCTTTCATCCCATCACCTTTTTTCCAACACTTACACCTAACAACACCTTCTGGAATGCAGGTTGATCCAAAACAGAAAAGCACTCAATGATAAAATTGAATACAAGATCATTCAATCTTCTCTGGCTGCAGATTTGAATAGAACTATGCATCCTTTTCTGTTTCAGCAGCCTTTCTCCATGAGAATCTAAGCTACTTGAGGTCAAATCTTCAGGTTGCTCCCTTTTGGGCTGACTCACTTATACACTGCAGCATGCGTTCTCTGGGAAAAACAAAACAAAACAGTGATTAGGCCCATCTTTTCTAACCCTTTTGCACTGACTTGTTATATAAACTGTCATAGGAATGGGCAATATGATGTGAGGAAGACCAATATCAAATTTGCCAGGCCATTGTGTTTTTATGATAATGTCTTCAATGATATAGATGTGTTTTTCATTTAATTATCACAAAATTACAGAACCAGGTAGAAAATACAGAATTTGTAGTGGTAACAAATTGAGAGCTAACTATTTTAAATAGACACTAGGAAAGCTGGAAAACTGAAATAAGACATCATGTTAGAGTCATATCAACCAAAAAGCCAAATACTGTTATTTGAATGCATTGTACCTTTGAAACTAAGAAAATTATCATGATGAGGTATTTTGTCTTATTAGCTAACCCCAAACTATCAAATTTTGTCTGAAGGAGAAAAAAAATAAAAAATGAATTTTTGATAATGCACCATGCACTTTGATAAATACTTTGGTTGTTTTATAAAGGTTACAGAAATTACTACAGTGGTGCTCTAGTCCTTGCCACCCCCACCTCACCCCTCCTCTAGCTGGCAGCAGGCGTATGCTGAATGTCTGCCACAGGATGCACTAGGTTGAACCACATAGTTATGAGGACTAGTATGATTCCTGCCTTTCTGTTCATGTTTAATTGGGTTCAAAATGAATATTTTTTTTTGGTTAAATTATCATGTATACCAACGTTTGGTTGGAATTTTTCTGGTTGATAGCTATCTTTTGTACATTGGTCTTCATTTAACTGCAATCTTGATTATTGTACAAGAATTCTTTTTGACATTCAATCTTGCAGCATGCAGCAAGCTAGCAAGTCCGTCCAGTAGTTTTGAAAGCTTAGCTAAGATAAGCAGAGCCACTTACCTGGAGATGTTTTTTTCATTTGAGGGTCAATCTTTCGATGCAGGTACGCTGGAAAATGGACTTCCTTTGCATCATGGAAGTTCTTTGTGTAATAAAAGACACAAACTGGGAAGAATTTCACAGTGAACTGTAAGCTGTTCACTGTGAAATTCTTCCCAGTTTGTGTCTTTTACACAAAGAACTTTCATCATGCAAGCACATAATTCCACCATGGTCTCTGTCATGCATCCATCTGCTCCGTGTCTTGATGCAACTTTGAAACTTGATGCAAGAAAAATAGAGCCAAAGCAGCAGCAGGCCATTTTTTTGATTGTATTGTTTTTTTAATTAAGAAAGGAATGTATTCTAAAATTATTCACCAAAAAATTAAGAGAGTAAATGTAATCCAACTGTAATGTAACTTGGACTGAATACAGTTTTTTTTTTGTATTCTGAATACATGTATTCTGTTACAACCCAACCCTATATACAGTATAGTATATAGTTAACTGATTTACCAAGACTAGCTCTCAACCAAAAAAATTCAACGTCCTCATTTGCCAACAGTAGATGAAGTAAAGAGGGCATGATGTTGAGAAAAACGTTTCTACAACATGACACAAAACACAGCAAACAAAAGAATATTACCACAGATTAAAAAAGATAATTACAATGTGGGTAACAAATTCCGCTTATTCCACCCTCTCCCTTTATTTAGATTTAGACAGATTTAGTACTTTGTAACAACATTAATTATTTGTTCTGCTTTAGTCACAACCTGTACATGGGATGTGTGTGCTTTTTTCAACATGTTTGCTGAGTGATGGGACAATGCAACTCTAACCTGTAACTGTACTATAAAATGAGCCGGGCGCAACGACATGTAAGGTTAACAGTTGTTTCAGCTTTGGATGCATGGCTGTAGATATATGGAAAATCTAAGGAACAACATCTAGGCAACAAAGGGTAATGGCAGAGAAGAATATGTATTAATCTAAGTGTTATGTTAATCAATATAAGGATAATTTTGCAAAATAAGATTGTGTGTTATATAATGATACTTGTGTAACAAAAAAGCTTTAACAGAACAACCATGGGAAAGTACGGGGGAGTGTCGATAAAAAAGATGATATGATGCTGTGACCTTAGGGTAAGAGGAACTCACAACAGACGGTATAGACTTGTGGTCAAGACAGGAATGCACATTATGTATTGTCAGCATAATATGCAACGCTGACCGTTGCAGACAGGAAAAGGTAGAAAAGGACAGGAGTGAGGTAACTATGTCTGGGTAAAGGTAAGGGATAGTGTAATCTAAACTTTAATAGAAAATAGTAGCCACTGCATCTGAGAAACTGCTTGGTAACTACAGTGTAAGTGGAGGGAGTCAGATTTACAGGCCACTTAGAAGGAGCCACTTAGAAAGGAAGCAACTCCCCAGGAAACAATACCATGTACTGTATTATAAATACTGGGTCAGGGAAATATAGCGAGTCAGACTTCACGAACTGACACACTTGTTTGTCAGGGACAGGAGGATCTCAACCCAGAGCTCTGTATTCTTTGTTCACTTACTGCTTAATAAACGAAGAGATTGGTGCCTGAATATCTTCTCCCATTGCTTCATTAAAAGAACATAGAATAACGAGAATATTGAGTAGAATGGTGTGATGACAACAATAAGTGGCCGCTGAATAACACAAAAAGGTAAGTAGACACCTGTTTTATCAAAGTTCTGCTATTGGGAATACCAAAATTCTGTGTTGTCATGAGACTATATTTGTCCTAGTAAAGAGTAACTGAATAAAGCCTTGATTAAAGGAAAGTGTGCACGTCGCCAAAGGGTATAAGAGTCCCTGGCAGGAAAAGGTGTGGGTATAGAGTCCCCCTTTTTTGTCCAAAGGGCCGTAGGATGGGGTAAAAAAGAGACACCTGGGTAAAGGTGGGGTAAGACCACTCCTCTGTTGCGAAGGGGAGTAAATGCTGAAAGGTTGTTTGAATCGACTAGGCACAGTAGTGAATTATAATCTCGTGTGAGACCAGTCACTATTGACAGGCACCAGGAATTGCATTTGTTGAATGTTGGTAATTTTGTGTATGACTGTTTTGTAAATTGTGAAGAATAGAAACATGGATGGGGAATTTGATAGAGAATGTGAAGAATATGGGGACTGTCTTCCTAGGCTAGCAACATTGGTTAAGGGGCAGTGGGAAAGAGTTAGGTTCCAGTTACTCAGCGGGCTACTGTGGTGTGGTGACAACACCAAGCAGCAGCGCTGAGATAAACCAAAAGTAAGCAGACACCTGTTTATTCCAAGTTCTGCTATTGGGTATACCAGATTGTCTGTTGTCATTTCACTGTCAGGGTCCTAATCAGAAATTGAATGAATAAAGCATTAACTGAAGAAAGCAAAAAGTGTGGGGGTTAGAGTCCCCTTCGTCCGTGTGGTGAAAGGCCCACAGTAGACATGGGTCGAGATACTCGTGGGCCCGGAAAAGAGAAGTGAGGGGGTTTAAAGTCTCTTGAGTTTTATCTCATAAAAGCAACTCTCACAGTTTGTGTTGTCTAAGTGAGGGGGTTTAAAGTCCCTTGAGTCTTATCTCCTTTCTCATTAATGTTGTATGGTATTTTACGTGGTTAGGTGAGTGCATATGTGTGATGGAGGGTGAGGATGTATAAAGTGTTTAGGTGAGACAGAAAGGTGACAGAACTAGTCAACGAAGACATGGAGGTATAACCAAGGATAAAAGACGTTTTGGACGGATTTATGATAGCATAGCACGAATGATGAATAGAGGAATGTCAGAACAGGACCCCACCATGACAGGTGCATGGGCATGGTTAGAACAGCATACGTACCCAGATATCCCTGGTAGCTCTACTGAGCAACGGGAGAAACAGGAACAACAACAGGGAAGTGAGGAGGAAGATAGGAGTAGTGCTCAGCCAGTCCAACTGCAGTTACTGAGGTTGCAACTGGATGAGGCACGAGGGGAGATTCACCAATTACAGCAGATGATACGGCAGTCAGGGGGACAACAACCCCCTCACTCTGGGGGAAGAAAGGCTAGGGCAGCCAGAGGCAAGCGGGGCAGATGTGGGGGTTGCACAGGACGCTGGGGTCCGCCATCAAACTCATGTTTTCTGTGTGGCCTGTTGGACCACTGGCAGAGACAATGTCCATGGTGGGAGGGACAGCCAAGCAACAAACCTATGCGTTGACAAACAATGGCACGAAAGAACCTGCAGAAAACACTTGACTGCGGCTAAAGGGGCCAGATATTATACTCTGTAAGGTGGACACAGGTCTGACTGCAACGCCAACTCTCCTGACCAGCAGAACCTCAATACGCTGCCTCAAGCATAGGGTGCTAGAAGGGTGCTAACAGTTTCGGAGGGTGGTAGCAACGATTAGGTCTGCACCCCTCCTAATTTGGGGGGATCCCTGCCCATTCAGACCTCTGAGGTATTGGCACAAGGACTGGCGAGGACACTATATCTCTGAAAAATTCTTTTTCAGAAAAGGGGGAGATTGAGAAGGATTGGAATTAAGAAAAATTGTATATAAAAAAATTTGAAGAATTATATAGAAACAAAAAAAATCTCTCAGTTTAATTAAAATCTCTCGGTTTACCTAGAAGACATTTGGTAAGGAGGAGTAAATCAAAATTAGGGAAACAACAGCAAAGGCAAGCTTTTAAGAATCAAGTGTAGAAACGGAAATCAGATTTTAAGAAACAGTATAACAGTAGCGATAAAAGGAGAAAAGTAGCAGCGGCAAGTGGAGCATAAAAGGTAAATCCACGGAATATGTACTTAGGTATAAAAGGAAAAAGAGAAAGAGAACACGCTGAGTCAGTGCATCAGAAGAAAAATAATGGAAGAAAGGTAGAAGAAGAAGGATCAAACAGTACATGGTAAGAAGGACTAGAGGAAGTTGTAGGAAGGTGTCATGAGGACAATAAGGTAGAAGAGGTGTTTGCTTAGACTAGGCAAAGGGGTAAGAAGAGGCAGGAGTGCAGACAGATATACAGGAAAAGGTTGACGGACATGTCAATGATAGTAAGTACAAAAAGGGGGTGTGAATGGGTCCCTTACGGTCGCGGTGGGTGCACACACGGGCGAGCCAAGGGGAGCCCAGAATTGGAAGGAAAACAACTAAGTTAATGATAAGATAAGGAGTTAATTAGGCTCGAAGCAAAAGAAACAAGGCTAACAAAGCCTAACAAGGCTTTTGAGTTACAGGGGACAGGAGCAAGAAGCCGTAGATTTGAAGGAGGGGATGGAAATCCCATAAAATAAATAAATAAATAAATAAATAAATAAATAAATAAATAAGCAATGTGACCAACTATTGATCTTTGCTCTCAGTTTTCTCTTGAAACAGGTGCTGAGGAGCTGTGGGTTGGGTAGAATGTGGCCAGTTCTGCCCCACTCATGTTCTTAATGGCAGTAAATTTTGAGCCATGGTGATACACATCTCAAAAGGGGGATGGTGGGACTAGTTAATCAACGACATACTACATTTGGCTTTACAAATTGTACAAAAATTTTTTGTATGGTCTGTTTAAAAATAACCCGCAGGGTAATTCGAACGTTCAACAAGGTAAAATTCTTAATCCGGCCGAACCATTTTGTACATGGATGATGGATTTCATACACCTTACCCCATGTGCAGGGAAAAAGTACTGCTTGGTAATGGTGGACCCATTCACAAAATGGACAGAAGCATTTCTTACAAGCTCAGTTGAAGCTAAGGTAGTGGAAAAATTATCTGCTCTGAAATAATTCCTAGATGGGGTATTCCACAACAGATAATATAGTGATAACGGTCCAGAATTTAGAAATGAAGTTTTAAATAAAATGGGACAAGGTATCCTAATGAAGAAACATTATGCTTATCACCCACATTCAGTAGGGCTAGTGGAAAGAACAAATGGAACTCTTAAATCTAAGTTAAGAAAGGCAACGTGGGTAGATTGTCTCCCCATAGCTCTCACTAGCATGAAAATCAAGACCACTAAAGGGAGAAAACAATGGAAAAGAATTATACATTTCATATGAATACCAGCCCATGGTATTCCTGGGTGAATAAAACGGTAAATGAACGAGGCTATATAAAGGATGAGTGAATTTTTATGTACTTTGAATCAGATCTCCGAGGAAAAAGGGGGCCATATCAGGTACAAGCCCTACTACGATCAACTAACAGCTCTGGTCTCAGCTTTTTCCAAACAGGTGACCGCCAACCAAGGGAGTCTAGAGGGGCAAACGATGCCAGCCACAGAGTGGGTTCTGATGAAGGTGATTAAGAGGAAGTGGTCAGAGCCAAGGTGGACGTGGCCCTACAAGGTAGTGGAAAGGACATTTCTCGCAGTCAGACTCCAGGCAAAAGGTGACATGTGGTACCATTGGAGCCAATAAGAAAGACACTGGGCAAAATTTGGCCTCATGGATGAGTGATATTGCGGAAAACAATGCTCTCTGAGAAAAGCATAATAGCTCATCTCTTTAGAGTGTACAAGTCCACCTTTGTCTGGCATAAAGTAAATACAGCATTCCTCTGAAAGAACGTCATACGTACACTGAAACATGGTGATGGCAGTGTGATGGTATGGGAATGTTTTGCTGCCTCAGGACCAGGATGACTTGTAATATTTGAAGGAAGCGTGAATTCTGATGTGTACCCAAAGACTGTTAAGGAGAAAGTCTGTGTGTGAGCTGAAGCTGAAGCATAATCATGTGATGCAGCAGGGTTGAAAAGCAAAACTGTTGCGGTGGCCTAGTCAGAGTGCTGACCTGAACCTAATAAAGATTCTGTGGCAGGACCTAAAAAGAGCAGTTTATGCTCAAAGACCAAATTTGTCTGGGTTAAAGAGGTTCTGCAAAGAAGAGCTGGCCAAGATTCCTCCTCAGAGCTGTGAGAGGCTCATATCACATAAAGGAACCATTTAGTTGCAGTTATTGCCCCTAAGGGTAGTCCAACCAGTTCTTAAGTTTAAGGGAGCTACTACTTTTCCCAGGGGCAATATTGGTATTTGGTGACTATATGTATAAGTGAATGAAATAAGGCTGTAAAAACTATGCTTTATGTTTGCTTGGGTTTCCCTTGTCTAACAGTAAATTTTATCTGATTTTCTGAAACCATTCAGCAAGAGAAACCTGAAATGAACGAGGAAATCAAGATGGGGCAAAAACTTTGTCACGTCGCTGTATGTCAGAACAAAATTTCCACCTGCTTTCAGGAGACATAAAAATTATTGCATGTAAATTAGAAATCAAAAATCTCCGTTTTGGCACCTTCACCCCAGATATACATATGCATAAGCATATTTTACTATGTACAATGTAAATAGAATCACTAAAGGATGTAGTCACTGAAAATTCCCTGTGATTTTCATTGCTTTTATGTCTGAAAAGCATTCGCAATTATTTATAAAATCTGAGTTTGTCTTTGCAAAGCGTTAACTGTACAATAATCCTCTAAATTATTTTGGTTGCAAGTATGTATTTCTGACGAACATTGAGCCACCAGACTGCTCATTCATGATTTCATTAATAATTAACATCTTTACTTTTTAAATTTATTTTATTTAACCTTTATTCAACCAGGTAAAGTCTTTTTGAGATTAAAATCTCTTTTACAAGAGAGACCTGGCCAAGAAGGCAGCATAAAAAACACATATCCCAAAGACAATATAAAAACATCAACCCTTCCATCAAAATAGAACCAAATTAAAAACAGAGCACTGGAATTATACAGTTTAAGTGACAGTGCTACCTTCCAAGATCTGTATGACTGAAAGGAGGGAGCAGCATACTTAAAAGCTTTTTTACCCAGATCTGTGTGAACATGAGGAAAAGACAAGTACAGAACATTGAGAATGCAAGCTGTAATGGCCTTGGATTCTGGGGAGAAAGATACACAGGTAGAGGGAACTAACCCAAGGAGAGATCTATAAATGAAACACAACCAATGGGTACGTCTGCATATATACAAAGATGGCCACTAAGCTTTTGCATACAATGTACAATGTTGAGTAAGGTATTTACAACCAGTGATAAATTGCAAGGCACAGTGATATACAGTATCTCCGTAAACACTAGGCAGATGCATTCATATAAAGCAAGTCCCCATAGTCAAGCAAAGGTTAAAAAAAAAAAAAAAGTTGCCAATACAAGATATTTCCTGGTTCTAAGCAGGATTTATTTCTATTTTTCTTCTATATTTATTTATTTATATATTTCTATTTCTATTACAAATACATTTTAGATTTATTTCTAAAATAAAAAACTAGTTTGATCACGAGCTTAGAGACAAGACTGACAATATGCAATTTAAAATACAATTTTTTATCAATAACAAGACCTAAATACGTGTAACTTGACACAAGCTTGATTTATATTCCCTGAGAGGTTAAAATACTTCAGAGATTGAGCAGTAGCTCTCTTGCACTGGTAAAGAACATAAGTTTAGTTTTATCAGTGTTCAATACCAACTTAAGTTGTTGCAGACAAGACTGAATGACTGTAAATGCTGACTGCAAAAAGTCATGGGCCTGTGCAACAGATGATGAAGAACAATAAATAATGGTATCATCAGCATAAAAATGGTACATAGCATTAGAAAAATTGTCACAAAGATTATTAACATAAATTGAAAATGTGACCAGACGCGAGCAAACCCTCCACATTTCGGCGACGTCAGTTTTACAGGAGAGCACAAAAACCGTGGGCAGGCAGTATTTTGTCAAAAATGAGATAATGGTGGATTCGAATTCCTGAAGTGCTTATGTATCATCTCCCTTTTTGTTGAAACTGAAAATAACTTGTAAGTATGAAAAATTTAATGAAGTATTGAGGCAAGTTGGTCCTTCAAGAACTGACAAGGGAGAAAACGTCATCGACTCAGCATTATATTGTACTATCAAACCAAGCGATCGCGTATCATATGGTTTCGTCTTCTGATACAGTTATACAGCTTAAGATCTCCCGGTCACATTAGCTCTGATGTCAATTCGCAATACTAAACAATTTTGATAAAAAAGTAACTGAAATAATGCTTGATTTATGACTGAAACCAGCGTTTTCTCTTTCTATGGTGCGTAGTTCCACTTGCTTTTCTTCAAGTGTTATAGTAAACGTTGTCCTGAACGTTCATTGGTTCACACCAACGTGCCATTTTCCAACAGTTTATAGACTACTTGTTCGTTTACTTTTTTGGAAAAGTTTATTTGCGTGTTTTTAGAATCATGGACTACAATAAGAGTGACAGCAGCTCTCAAACATATTAATTAACTGAATCTCTCCGGTGCAAGAGATGGAACTCGGTGGGAAGAACTGGTGAGAGGTTACTTTATTGACGTGGAGGAGGGTAACATGCACCTTGTGCTGTCAGACTTGGAAGATGAGGACAGCAGTGATGAAGAAACCATTCCCGACTTGAATAAAAAGTACTGTATGTGAAAGAGGTCACGAAGCGGATTCTGAAGAACCGACAGATGATGATGATGATGCAGCTTTCACTGTTGTCACTAACGAAGCTGAAGATACAATGCAGTTAGATGATGTTACTGACTCTGACTGTGACCAACAATTTACAGAAATTCTCAGTTTCACCTGCGGTCGCGGTCGAGGGCGAAAAGAAAACGCAAAGCTCGACCAGGAATCCAGTACAAACTGCCTCATGAACGCATCTATGAGCTACGCTACATGGTAAATGCGTTGTCACAGCCGGAAAAGGACATGTTCACTGCACATCAGCACTTTTTGTTGTACCTTTTTGTATTTTATTATAAGCTACAGTGTTGTACGTGTCATTAAAACAGTTTCTTGTTTTATAAATATATTCAGACTATAACCACGCACTTCTATTTCATGTGCCCAGACATTCACTGTAGCCCCCCGTTAGTCCTTCACCCATAAAAATGTAAATAAATCCCCACACCACTCCCAAGAACAATGGGAAGGATTCTCAGCCATCAGCAGCCATTAGTCCTCCAGCTTTTCAGATGCAATTGCATCCTGGGATAGCTTTTTGATCAGAGCTGAGTAGGTGAGAATGAGAGCAATGCCACTTTGAACACACATTCATACTTTCTTTAATATAAAACAATAAGGAGAGCAACTGTTAATGTACCGAAATCACAGAATGATTAAGAGACATGCAAAGATAGGCTGGACATGAGAAGAGTAAAAAGAAGTATCACAATTTACCACTAAATTAATGTTTTAACTTGATATTTTTTCATATTTTATATAAATTTAAGAATAATTTTTTTTTTTCTAAAAGTGATTTTTGTGCTGAGAATGTATGCAAAAATGAAAAAGGCCTGCAGTTTGCAAAAGTATAATGTTCTATTGAACATTACGGCCAAAGTATTTCTTCAATATTGGCAAGTGATACCTCATTTTGTAGCTCCGAATCTGTACTTTAGTATCATGTGATAAAATAAAAATGTGAATTTTGCGAATGTGCCCCTCAAATATGTGTTCAGTCACAAATAGTATAGGCCCTAACACAGAACCATGTGGTTCTCCTTTAGATACTGCCGAAAAAGAAGAGGTGTACCCTGCCATTTGAACACACTGTGTTCAAGCAAAGAGGTAATTAGCAAACCAAGCGACTGCATGCTTAGATAAGCTGGGAAAGCAAGTTGATTAAAATATAATAAATATAATAAATATTTAATTATTTAGATTTGAGATGTAGCTGCAGTTATTGATTTACAGCTTGTGTTAGATGTTCATGGCCAATGGACTATGAAACTAAAACCAGTGCAAAATCTCAGGATGAGAGGATATTAACAACAAAAGCACTTACGTGTCATTGCTGGTGGACTGGGCAAGTCATCATGGATATACTTAAATTCTGAAATGTGACAGAATAGAAACAGTAAGTAACATAAAGAATGAATTCAGTGGAACGGGATATTCAAGTCCCAAAGTCTCATAGCTAACATACTACCAATAATTTAATTTAGCACATTGGGTAGAAGGGAAAATGAAAGTGTAATATTAAAACTAAATCAAATATTAACTAGATTTCAGTAGAACATGCTTTTTTAACACCAATAAATGCAAAAATGTACCTTCACATTTTTTCAATGCTTTTTTTATCTGTGTTTTTATATAATAATTTGAATAAGTATGATACCTAATATTTAATTTACTTATGGTTTATCCAAATAATTCACTACTCTTTTAATCAATCAATATAAAAGTAAATGAATGACTAAGTACAATGCTGAAAGGAAAAAAAAACAAGCAAGCATTATAACTTATTTTTTCACATTGATGCACACAGTATAAACAGTTTAGAACATTCCAGAAATCTGTCTAGATTTTACAAACAAACTGAAATACTAAAAAGCTGATAGTATAGGAACTAGGAACAGTCAGCTTAAGAAATGTCATATGATCATCCCCACCACAGCCTACTATCAATGATGCACATTGATTTGGGTATGTTTTTTTTTCCCTTTTCCCACTCTGAACACAGCCAAATTGGATACCAGCAAAGCGCTCCTGCTGACTAAGGAGGAGGAAGCCGTTGCATGTGACTGGCCCTCACTTCTTTTCACGCTGCAGGCACACCACCACAAACTGCCTACATCGTTGGAAGGTTATGCAGTCAGCGTATATTTGGTTTATACACTTACTGTCATCCAGCTGACCAGGAGGGGTCACTAGTGAGTGATGAACTAACAAACTATTAATCGGTCTACACCCCTACCATCCCCAGAAAGGTTGGGCCAATTGTTGCCTCGCTGGTGTGGACCTCCAGCCATGGCCAGGACCAGGATGTAGAATCAGTGCCAGTTCCATAAATGTTTTATTCACTGGCATTGACAGTGAAGTCAACAGGTTCAACTATGATGAACTTAAGGTTTCAGCAGGTATTGCATGACACACATGCCTCAGACGTTCACAATCTGTGTTAAATTATGCGTCAAACCTTGTATATTCACCATTTAGTAAACATGCATAGGAAGATGTGTCTGACCTTAATCTGAACCTGAGGGACACAGTTTGAGGGACACAGTCTAAGGGGATACAGGGACAAGGATCAAGGGAAAGGCTCACCTGGGCCTGTATACCAGGGGTCAGCCTGAGGGGGCACAGGTGCCAGGACTGAGGGGAAGGCCCCGCAGTTGGACTCAGTCACATATCCCTGCATGGTTATCCGGGAGGCTGTCTCGTTGGGGCGGAAGTATTCCTTGAGAGGGGTGTAGATGTTATACCGTACCCCTGATATGCAGCCTTCCAGTCCAGGGCTGTTGTGTCTCTGAATTTCATCATCTATTTCCTCAATCTCTGCATTCAGAATAGACAATATTACCACAAATCTCACAAAGTGCTCTTGTAAAATGTATATCTTTAAACATATAATTTAAAATATAATTAATATCCAACCTCTCTAAAACACTTCTTTTTACAGTTCTGCTCTTAAAAATGTGTGTACATGTATCCAGAAAGCCAGGCTCAGCCTGCCAGCTCTTACCCGTTACCCTTCCAATGAACAGGTCCTTGGGAGGGGAAGGTCTGACATCCTGCTCCCTGGAAATCGTCTCCCAGGTGGGCTCCATGTAGTCCACCTGTGTGTGTCACAAACCACACACATACGCAATAAAGAACATACTGCAAGTAAAAGGAGCATACAAAGATGCAAATGGTATATCATGTTTCATTGTACTTCATCTGACAATGTAAAAGGCAAAATTTAAAAATGAAAAATTCATCAATTTATTAGATTTTTGTACAGTCATAAAATACCAGTAAATGGAAAGTATGTGGACAGTAAATGGACAGAATGATAACCTCTGTCTGTACTATTAATCCCCACTGAATCCAACCCACCCACCAGATATAACCCAATATCGAGGCTAATATTACAGCCCACCCTCAATTTAACCGACCACCAAACAGACCCCACCTGTCCCACACCACAAGGAAGGGGAAGCTGAGAACATGGTATATGCGCCAACTTCTTAGGTCCAGCTCCATTGTGTTTTTTAGGGGTTTAATAGGGTCTGGGTTTAAGGACTCAAATATAATTTAGACAAGCCTCTTATGGTTATAGTCGAGGAAGAGGAGTAAGTATATTTTGATATGAGGAGGCTGGTTTGGGAAGATGGGGAAACTGATTTTGTTTATAAGTGTTTCTTTATAAGTGTGGCTAGAGTTGAGGATCCGTTCAGGCCAAAGTTTTTTCTAAAGTGGGTATTTTTGATGGTGTTGATAACAACTGGGTAGTTGGCTATACAAGCCAAGAAATATTGAGGAAAGTCAGGTAATACAAGGCCTCCTTGAACTTCAGGAGCTGGAGAACTGCTCATTTAATATGTGCAAGCTTGTCACACCATTGAAATTAATTCAATGACAAAAAGTGGTGGGGATTGTAGTGTAAATGTCGCCTATGGTAAAAGTACCATCTTGATCAGACTGACACGACCCATTAGGGATAGAGGAAGAGAGGACCATTTAGTTACGTCTGATTTACAGTCCTCCAGCAATGAGTGGAAATTTTTAACAAAGATGTCTATGAATGACTTGGAGATAAATACCCCCAGATATCTAAACCCTTCTGTTTCCCTTTTAAAGGAAATAAGAGATGGTGAAGGTGGCCATCTGCATAAAGAGAGAGCTTGTGAGTCAAACGAAACCAAGTAATACCTTCATATTTCTCCTCACTGCGAAGCCAAATAGCTAAGGGCATGATGGTAAGGGCAAATAATAATGGGGAAAGGGAACAGCCTTGATGTATGCCACAGTGGACTGGGAAGGGAGCTGAAAGTGCCATTAACATGGACCAATGCTGCTGGAGACATGTACAGAGGTTTAATCTATGATATGAAATTAGAACTGAAGCTGAATTTCTTAAGTGTAAAAAACAGATATTTCCATTCCACTCTATCGAAAGCCTTTTTTGCATCTACGGATACCACTTCAGGAGTCAAAAATGGGAGAAAAAAGGTGTTTAGTAGTCTCCTGTTGTTGAGGACTGCCTCTTGGTATTAAGCCTGCTTGGCCAGGAGAAATTACTGTAGGCAACACTTGTTGGAGGCAAGGGGACAATAGCCAGGACTTGAGGTCAACATTTAAAAGGGAGATTGGTCAATAGCTACTACAGAGGGGATCTTTGTCTTTGTTAAGTAGCAATGACACTGATGCGTTAGACAGACATGGTGGTAAATGGCCATTTAAAAAAGCGTCATTGTACACTCTTTCTAAAACTGGGGTTAGAGTGATGAAAAACAGCTTATAAAACTCTACTGACAATCCTTTGGGCCCAGGAGATTATAAGGTGGATATAGTCATACCCAAAAAATTGGCAAGTTCATCATCACTCTTGGGCTATGCTAGCTGAATGCTGATTTCAGCTAACATTCCCAGGAGGTTGGAGCCCTTCCAAATGTGAGGAGAGTCATCTGAAGAATAGAGTTTGGAACAAAAAGTTGAGAAAATCCCAATTATGTCATTTGGGTCAGAGACAATGTTGTCTAATGTCTGATGGCGATTTGTTTCTGGGGATCAGTCTGGAAATACTGACTGCCCATGTCTGGAAGGCCAATCATTTATCCTGCTTTGTTTCCCATTTCAAAGGAACGCTGCCTGGCATAGTAATAGTTTCCTTTCAGCTTTACTAGAAGGTAGGCTTTAAAACTCTCCCATTCGGTGCCACTCCAGATGCAAGGCATGTCATTAGTAATGAAAAAGAAACTAATCTATGATGTAAGAAAGCCTTTTAAACTTGACAGACATCAAATATGATCCGAAACTCCATTTTTAGGGAGTAATATGTTGGGGGAACCTAATGGCCACAAAAGTGGGGGCATGGTCTGAAATGACTATGCTGTGGTACTCAAAGGAGTTGACGAGGTGCACCCCATCCAAAAAAAAAAAAAAAAATCGATCAGTGAACATGTGTGATGGAAATAGGAAAGAAGGAATAAGCTTTTGTTGTGGGAAATTTTGACCTTCAGGGGTCTAACAGGCACAGGTGATTAGTATTGGGCTGGACTTCAACTGAGTGGACAGGGGGAGTGGTTTTTAGGATGACCTGTCCTATGTTTTGTGTCCTGGACCAGGTTAAAATATTAGGCGGTCAGAGAAGAGACCAGAAGTTAATTTATCATCATCCAAGGTTGCAGCATATACATAAGCAAGGACCATAGGGATGTTTTGCATAACGGACAAAATTTTCCAGTTCAAAAACATGGCTCTTTGTACGTATGGCTACCCCTCCTGCTCTGCAGGAAAACCTTGAGTGGAATAGGGACTATTGTTGTCACGATACTAAATTTTCATTTTAATACTGATACCAAGTCATGAATTTTGAAACCCTGTACTTTTAGGATACTTTTCCTAAAAAGGCGGAAGAGCAGAAAAAGCAGAGGGCCGAATTAGTTTTTGAGATGCTGCAGTTAGAAAACATTTCAATGACAGGATTATAATGGATTTATATATATATAAATTAGTGCTGTCAATTGATTAAAA
This sequence comes from Albula goreensis, assembly GCA_022829145.1. Taxonomy (NCBI): domain Eukaryota; kingdom Metazoa; phylum Chordata; class Actinopteri; order Albuliformes; family Albulidae; genus Albula; species Albula goreensis. The sequence continues at coordinate 26,818,121 of CM040762.1, read as the reverse complement.
ATGTAATCCAGTTAATCACAACAATAGGCTGTGATTAATCATGATTAATCACTAGTTTAAATACTAGTGTTTACTTGTATGTTTTGTGTTCGATAAACCAAATACATTTGAGGTGCTGGAGTAAAGAAATGCAGGACAAACTGATTAGAGGAATCGGTTTTTATTATTATTATTATTATTATTATTATTATTATAATAACACCTGAGTTTAGTTTTGATGATTTCTGAATTAGAATTAGAATCTCTTAATTTGCTGAGTAAGAAAGTCTCAGGGAGCGCTTTGCATTGCCCACAACATCCATAATGAATTGCAGATTTCATTAGCAGACAACCACATAAAAAACAGTTACCAAGTAATGTCCGCTACAAAGTGAATGTTAACAGCTTGCCTGTAAATTGTTTAGTGATTGCATTGGTTAGCTTAGTTGTCGCTTTGTTGACAGACGTGCCCTGGCTGTAGTTCGATGAACACAGCTTGATCCTGTCTTGGTGCTAGCATCTTTGCTAACATCAGCAAGATGTGCTTTGCCCAAAGAAGATACTTCAGACTTGTTGTGCTATGGTGGAAAGACATTTCATCAGTGCAATATTTTCACACAACTTTGGTTTTATCTAAACTTCCCTCTGGAAGCTTTTTAAAACGAAATTTGCCATTCAGCCCACTGGGGAAGTCTCCTCAGTCATTGTGTTATCTGCCATGCCTTTCAGTAATTCAGCCAGGTAAACATCCGCATTCGAATTATTGGAGGAAGTGGGTGTCAGACTTGGTAACATGATTAATTTGCATTAAAAAAAATTAACGCGTTAAGGTTTCCAGATTAATTGTGAGCGTTAACGTTGACAGCCCTAATATAAATATATAAATTTTATCCTCCTCCATGAGCAATAAAAAAAATAATTCAAATACTCAACATCAATCGACATAAATTGAGTAAGTGATCACCAATTTCCTACTGTAGACAAGCATTTGTGGAAACAAATATTTGTCTGCAGTAGGTAACAAAGGTAACAAAGAATGCAAAATAAAAAAATAAAAAACCTGAGCATACATGTATACACATCACTGTCTGAAAACCCAAGTAACCCTTAGTACATAAACATACACTGTAAAAAAAAATCCAACCTGAAAATTGTCAACTCAATTTTCAGTTGACTGGACAAGAATTCAAGCAAGCTGTCAACATGTAACTGAAGAGCCCCAGGGCACCCAGGCGGCCTCATCCTCCAAGAAAAGGGAGTTAGTGATAGTGGGGGAGTCATTAGAGGGGTAGATAGCATAGTGTGTTCGCACGACAAGGAGTCTTGTATGGTCTGTTGCCTACCTGGTGACCAGGTTGGAGACCTCCTGGAGCATGCAGACAAGCTCCTTGCCAGAGCGGGGAAGGATCCAGTGGTCATGGTCCATGTTGGGGCCAATGACATAGTAAGGGATAGATTTTAGATTCTGCTGGATATATTTATCGAGCTCGCGGGAGATTAGGAACAGAACCTCCATGGTAGTCTTCTCTGGAATTCTACCGGCACCAAGTGCAAGCAAAGGGAAGCAAGCCTTTATATGGAGGTTTAACTCGTGGCTACAAACCTGGTGCAGGAAAGAGGGGTACAGGTTTATGGGGCACTGGGACTCCTTTTGGAACAGGAGTGACCTGTACAAGCAGGACGGGTAACACCTAAGCCGGTGGGGTACAGCTGCATTGGGCCAGTGTATGCTTAGGGTAGCAGAGGGGTATTAAACTCGGGCCTGGGGGGGCAGGGAGGTTATATAGTGAGATGGGTAGGGATAGACAGACTGCCGGAATAGAACACACCAAGGCTAAATATTTTATTGGTAGAGAGGGGACCATGATTGCAAATCAGTTAGAGCAGCACTGTCATAGAGATGGTTTTGAGCAGCTAGGAGTGGAGAGGAAAGACAGGAAATGTACACGCAGTACCCTGAAATTTCTCTGTTTAAATGCTAGAAGCATAAAAATTTTGGATCTAGAAGCTGTTATGAGTAATAGTAGCTATGATGTTGTTGGGATCACAGAGACATGGCTTGGTGAAGGGATGGGGATGAGAATAACATAGAGGAATACAAGGTGCTTAGAAAAGATAGAACCAATAGAAGAGGAGGGGGTGTAGCTCTCTATGTAAAGGATCACCTTAATATCCAGGAAATTCCAGGTATGAAGCCCCTTGGTGTTAGTGAAGACATATGGATTAAAGTACTGGGGGGAAATGAAAAGGGTCTGAATGTTGGATTATGTGATAGGCCACCAGCCTCTGACAGCAGTGTCAACAGTATGCTCTTTGATAACATTAAACTAGCATGTCAGGAGGGTGAGACAATAGTAATGGGGTAATGACTTCAATTACCCTTCAATTAATTGGGAAGCTGTGCCTGGTCAAGGTAAATGTGAGGATGAGTTTCTGGATGTTGTAGATGATTGTTTTCTGATACAGTCTTTTACTCAACCTACAAGAGAGAACACAATTCTACATCTGGTTCTGTGTAATAATCCTGATAGAATCTGCAGTACTGAGGTAGGGGAGCCACTTGGAACAAGTGACCATAGTGCAGTTACATTTGAAGTTTTTTGGTGAGTTAAGACTACATCCTCCAATGGTAGAATTTTCGACAAGCTGATTTATTAAAATGTGTGATTACACGAGAAATACAAACTGGGTACCTCTTCTAGATGGCAGAATTGTGAAAGAAATATGGAACATATTTAAAACGAGAAGGGAAGCTGAAAAAGATTATGCATCCGCAGTGGATGAATAAGTCGTTACATGATAGTTTGAACCAAAAAAGGAAACTATTTCAAAAATTCAGGTTAGACAGCTCAGAGACAAATAAGATTGAATACATAATATGCAAGCTCAAGTTAAGAAAGAAATAAGGGAAGCTAAAAGTCGTTTGGAAAGACAGATTGCACTAGATGCAAAGAGCAACCCTAAACACTTTTTTCAATACTACAGTCGAAAAAGGATAGTTAAGGACCAGATAACAGAATTAAATTAAATATCTAAATTACTGGAATCCATCATTAGGGACAATTTTGGATTATTCCTTGAACAAAATGGTATCTTAAACGATAGCCAGCATGGTTTTCGCAGAGGGAGGTCATGCTTAACAAACCTCCTGGACTTTTTTGAGGAAACTACAGCATGTTTAGATGTAAACCAAGCTTATGATATTATCTACTTACACTTTCAAATGGCATTTGACAAAGTTCCACATGAGAGGCTCATAGTGAAAATTAAATCTGAAGGAATTTCAGGAGTTATCACTGAGTGGATTTGAAGTTGGCTGTCTGGTAGAAAGCAGAGTGTAACTGTGGGAGGAATTGTATCAGAGCAGGGTCCTGTAAGATGTTGAGTCCCACAGGGATTGGTGTTGGGGCCTTTGCTTTTCCTTATTTACATAAACGATCTTGATGCAGGGGTTAGTAGTAAAATAGTAAAATTTGCAGATGACACAAAACTAAGCGGTCTAGCCAACAGTGTAGAATCAAGTAAGGCAATACAAGAACACCTAAACAGCATCCATAAGTGGGCAGATACCTGGAAGATGACAAATGTACAGTCTTGCATGTGGGAAATAAGAACCTTAGGCAAGACTACTTCATGGAAGGAAGTAAACTAGAATGTGCTCAATTTGAAAAAGACTTGGGAGTAATAGTTGACCAAAGCTCAACAGGATCTAGGCAGTGTGCTGTAGCAGTAAAAAAAAGGTGCCACAGCACAAAATATAGCCATATATATAGCCAAAAGTATTGATTATAAATCTAAGAAGGTAATATTAAAATTATACATTGCTTTAGTCAGACCCCTCTTGGAATACTGTGTGCAGTTCTGGGCACTGCACTATAAGAAAGATATCAAGGCTCTTGAAAAAGTACAAAGGAGGGCAACTAAATTAGTTCCTGGCATGAAATATAAAAGCTATGAGGAAAGAATAAAGTTACTTAAGCTATTTAGACTCAGCAAGAGGAGACTGAGGGGTGATTTAATAGAGGTTTTTAAATTTATAAAGGACTCAACAAGGTTAACTACAATACATTTTTGAAGATGAGTTCAGTCTGTAGGACAAGGGGACATAAATGGAAACTAGTTAAGAGTAAGATCCACACTGATATAAGGAAATATTATTTTACACAAAGAGTTATCAATACATGGAATAGGTTGCCAGGTCATGTAGTTGAGGCAGAGACCCTTGCTGTGTTCAAGTCCAGACTTGATGCAGTTTTGGATACTCTTTAAATTGTAATGGTGGCTTTTTTGGGCCAAATGGCCTGTTCTCGCCATAATATGTTCTTATGTAATCATTAGTGAATGTTAAATGCTTTCTCCCATTAGTCCAATTAACATTACATACAGAGTTCAGAGAATTGTCATTTGGCTGGATACTCTATTTTATTACACACGCGCTGTCCATCACCCAGGTATATCACATACTGGCTGCAAGTGTGCCACTTCATGCTGCTGGAGAGAGAGAACATTGCCTGCTATTTACTTTCTAGGATTTATTACCGAAAATATTGGACCACCAGATTCTTAAATAGGCCATGATTAATGCTAGCTACCAAAGCCACACAAGTCAAACCAGCGAGCAAGCTAACACTAATTTCAGAGAGAGAAAACAGAATATCCTGTGGAAGGTTTTCTGGTGATTTTTTTTTTTTTTGATAAAATCGCCCTAGCTTGTTATAAAGCTAAAAAGATGGCTGAGTTGGTCAGAGCAGCAGAGTAAATAGCTAGCACTGCAGTCCTTCCGTCAACTGGGGCTGGTCAGGCAAGCTAGCTAGTTCATTACACCTACATTTGAAAATTAGCAGGGCACGTGTGCAGTTGCAACATCAGCAACGTTAGTCAACAGTAGCTAGCTAGGCTGCATCTATATCAGCTACATCTATAAAGTGTCAGCTAGCTACATCGGTGTTCCAGAATAGCTATTTATAGCTATATAGGGGGCAATGTAGCGATCAGGCAGGTTTTGCTGGCATTAGTTGTTCCGCTAGCTTAGCTCCCAGCATTCCTTGTGTTTCATGCAATGGTTAATGTTTAATGTTTAATCATTGATAATTCATGTTGTTGTTATTGAAATCGTGTGAAAGTGGTGTTATCGTGTTTTACTTGTTGCCCTGTTCCTCGTCATGTATTTAACTTGGGGTTAGTGTCTGCCAAACATTGATATGTTGTTTGTGCAAAGTAGTGACCCGGCTCGTTTTTCCCAGTAAAGAGTGAGTGTATTACCTTGCAGCTCCTGCCTCTATGTCTTTTGACAGATTGCGCTAGATGCAAAGAACAACCCCAAACGCTTCTTCCAATACTACAATCGAAAAAGGACACTTAAGGCTGAGATAAGAGGTTTAAAAAACAAGGATGGACTTATGGTTCATGATAATAAGGCTATTGCTGATACTCTAAACAACTACTTTGTGGAGAGTTTCACAAGTGAAGGGCTCGCACATATGCCTCCAGGAGAATTCAGTCCTCAGAGTCTTATGGAGGAAATTGATTTATATGACACAGAAGTGCTAGATAAACTTCGAAAACTTAAAACAAATAAGGCTGCAGGTCCTGATGGAATATTTCCAAGAGTCCTCAGGGAACTAGCGGAAGAGGTCTACAAACCTCTGACAGTTATTTTTAAGAAATCTCTTAAAACTGGAGAAATACCAGATGACTGGAAGCTAGGCAGTGTAGTACCTATCTACAAGAAAGGAGACCGTACTGATCCAGGAAATTATAGGCCTGTCAGCTTAACTTGTAGCTCTTGTAAATTACTGGAAGCCATCATTAGGGACAATTTGGAATTATTCTTAGAACAAAATGGTATCTTAAACGATACCCAGCATGGTTTTCGCAGAGGGAGGTCATGCTTAACAAACCTCCTGGACTTTTTTGAGGAAGCTACAGCATGTTTAGATGCAAACCAAGCTTATGACATTATCTATTTAGACTTCCAAAAGGCATTCGACAAAGTTCCACATGAGAGGCTCATAGAGAAAATGAAATCTGCAGGAATATCAGGAGCTATCACAGAGTGGGTTCGAAGTTGGCTGGCTGGTAGAAAGCAGAGTGTAACTGTTGGAGGAATTGTTTCAGAACAGGGTCCTGTGAGAAGTGGAGTCCCACAGGGATCGGTGTTGGGGCCTTTGCTTTTCCTTATCTACATAAATGATCTTGATGCAGGGGTTAGTAGTAAAATAGTAAAATTTGCAGATGACACAAAACTGGGGGGGCTAGCAAACAGTATAGAATCAACTAAGGTAATACAAGAAGACCTAAACAGCATCCATATGTGGGCAGGTACCTGGCAGATGACATTCAACTTAACTAAATGTAAAGTCTTGCATGTGGGCAACAAGAACGTTAGACAAGACTACTTCATGGGAGGAAGTAAACTAGATTGTGCTCAATTTGAAAAAGACTTGGGAGTAATGGTTGACCAAAGCCTAACAGGATCTAGGCAGTGTGCTGTAGCAGTAAAAAAGGCCAACAGGATGCTAGGATATATAGCCAAAAGTATTGATTATAAATCTAAGGAGGTTATATTGAAATTATACAATGCTTTAGTCAGACCACACTTGGAATACTGTGTGCAGTTCTGGGCACCACACTATAAGAAAGATATCGAGGCTCTTGAAAAGTACAAAGGAGGGCAACTAAATTAGTTCCTGGCATGAAACATAAAAGCTACGAGGCAAGACTAAAGTTACTTAACCTATTTAGACTCAGCAAGAGGAGACTAAGGGGTGATTTAATAGAGGTTTTTAAATTTATAAAGGGACTCAACAAGGTTAGCTACGATAAATTTTTTAAATTAAGTTCAGTCTGTAGAACAAGGGGACATAAATGGAAACTAGTTAAGAGTAAGTTCCGCACTGATGTAAGGAAGTATTATTTCACGCAAAGAGTTATCAATACATGGAATGGGTTGCCAGGTCATGTAGTTGAGGCAGAGACCCTTGCTGTGTTCAAGTCCAGACTTGATGCAGTTTTGGATACTCTTTAAATAATGTAATGGCGAGCTTTGTTGGGCCGAATGGCCTGTCCTCGTCATAATATGTCTTTATGTCTTTATGTGCCTCTATGTATTAATGATTTGTTGTCATGTACCAAAGTATGAGTCACCTTGGGAGATTTTAATGGTCTTAAAAGAAGGTAGCTGAGCTTGTCATGTCAACACAGTTCTCAAAAGCCACCCTATGTTTTTTAGAGCAAAAGATTTTAGAACACAGACAGCTACTTAGGAAAACGTTCCCAGACCTGAAATTGCGACCCAAACACCACTATGTAGAGCACTACCCACACCTGATTCATTGCTTTGGGCCATTGGTAGAGCTGTGGATGATAAGATTTGAGGCAAAACATAGCTATTTTAAAAGGGTGGTGAACGATACAATTTCAGTAATATTTCACTCACTTTGGCAGCCAAATGTTGCACTCCGGCAAAACCGAGGAAAAAGAATCACACGAGTGAAAACCGTCTTTCCTCAACCAGAGCTGCTTTATTAATCAATTCAGGAAAACATTGCGCGCAATATCACCCGTATGTGGGCGCAGACCAAAACAATCAATCCCAGATTCTAACCCATCTAGACCACCGTAGTGGACAACAGATCATTATCGTTTAGTTTTAACTGGAACAAATGAAACAAACAATGAATGAATAATACACGTAACATTTTAAGTCCTTCTCAAACATCCCATGAGTTTACAGCATTTACTGTTTTCTCTTTTAACCCATATTTATAGTGAACTTATGATCTTTTTAATCATTTCTCAGCCCTTTTGTCAATGAATTCCTTCTCTTATCAGCTTTTTAACTTTAACAGGATTTTATCTTCTTGTAGATAAATATATTACCCCCTTTTTTTTTTCTTACTATTACACAAACACCAGTTTGTGATGGCCCCACTATCTGAATGGCCCATGCCTCTTTTCTCCACCCTTGTCTGTGCAGAACATCACACCTGTCAGAACATGTTTGAACTGTATGTTAACCAGAATTCAGAAGTCCTTTATCTTTCTTGTCTCTGATATTCTCAATTCGAAAGGCATGATTATATCCTCAGGGCAATGCAGTGGTTTGCCAGAATTTTTCAGAATTCTAAGTATAATTTTGAATGCCAACAGGGTGTCTTTCCTCTGCAGAAATCTTTCCTTGTGGTATATTGAGCATTACAGGTGTTCTGAGGTTTCTGAAACAACTGATATTGTAATAGTACAGGCAGAGGACCTTAATGATCATCATCCTCTGATATCATACCCAGTTCATGCCCAGAGGCTATGGTCTCACTAACAAGATGCTTTCTCCACTAATTTTTCCTCATCATATCGACAGACATAACAGAGCTTCCACCAGAGAGACCAGTCCTGAAGATTCTCACCAAGGATCTGAACTAGATGACATTGCCTCCATATAATCTTTAGACACTGCCAGTATGCCATCCTCTCCACCCAACCGTCCAACCAGAATTCTCCATCTTTGACATTTAAGAAGTGTGATAATTCACAGTGACCTTCTCCTTTCCCCATGCTGGAGTTTTCTTATGATGCTGAATTCAGACTTACTAAAGGAAATGAGATGTTCAAAGAAAACGAAACACTGCTCACAACACCACAGGAGATGAAAATAGAAATCTTGGATGGTATAGCTCAAGCAGTATTTTCCTATAAGGCCTATCCAAGTAATCAGTAGATGGGGTAAGTGGCTCTGTAGAGATTCTGTGTTCAGCTGCTCTGCCATGGTCTGGTGGTGACTGCATTAGGATCACCTTCATAAGAACATAAGAATATATTATGATGAAAACAGGCCATTCGGCCCAACTAAGCTCGCCATTACAATTTAAAGAGTATCAAAACCTGCATCAAGTCATCAAGACTTGAACACAGCAAGGGTCTCTGCTTCAACTAAATGACCTGGCAACCTATTCCATTTATTGATAACATTTGTGTAAAATAATATTTCCTTATATCAGTGCGGAACTTACTCTTAACTAGTTTCCATTTATGTCCCCTTGTCCTACAGACTGAACTCATCTTCAAAAAAGTATTGTAGGGTACTGCGTGTGCATTTCCTGTCTTTCCTCTCCACTCCCAGCTGCTCAAAACCACCCCATAACAATGCTCACTATATAACCTCCCTGCCCCACCAGGCCCTAGTTTAATACCCCTCTGCTACCCTAAGCATACACTGGCCCAATGCAGCTGTACCCCTCCAGTTCAGGTGTAACCTGTTCTGCTTGTGCAGGTCCCAGTGCCCCATAAACAGTTTATGGGACAGTTTTGGCCACATTTTCTCCCCTAACTAAACATGCTTTCCTTAATTACAGATTTACTGCTGAGACAAAATTACCGGCTAAAAAGTGCTAAGAGCACCGAGGTGGCTCAGAACAGCCAAAGGCAGAGACCAAACACAGGAAATGCCACTGAGTCTAGATACAAGATACAACAAAAATACGCAAGCAGCGAAGCAAAAGTAAACCCGCTAACACAACCATAATTAGGAAATCCTTAAAGCAAACACTGGAGAATGGTAAAAACAAAGTAAACAAGCGAACTGGCTGGCTAACTAACTTCCCGACTAATTACCCGACTAGCGAGCTAGAGTATGTAACTTAAAGATTTGCTACTTACAGATTTGCCCTGAGAGGGCAAAACACCGGAAAAAACCTCTCGTCAGCTAGACTATATGCTGAATTAGCAATGTTTGCTAAAGAGGTAAAAAAAAGTGGAAAATTTACTCTCTGTCCCCTAATGGCATCAAAAGATTAAACTTTCGGAGCAGATCAGGCCTACCTTATTTAATAGCTAGGTGAATAGCCCCAACTTTTATTTTAATTAATATCCGAATTAATGTAAGAGCTCAGAGCACAGAGACCACTCCAGTCCACAAACTAAACTCGTCCAAGCTAGAGCAATCCAGCAGAGCAAAGCAGCAGTCGAGCAGCATGACTCTTTGGTATGCTGCCACAGTGTCAGTCTGCCACGGTTTTTTCTTGTTGCAGCCACCAACCATCCACTAATCAATGCTTTACTTTGTTTTCCTCCCCCTGCTCTGGGCCCCTGCCTGGAGCTGAAGCCCAAACACTGAAGCCCAGCCCTGGCCCAGCTACCTTCCTGTCATGCCCATCCTGCAATCCCTGTGCCAAGAACTGAACCATACTTACCCTATTTACTGTTCTATTACAAATCTGGTTATTCTACCTTAAGTGTTATTCTCATTGTTATGGTAATTGATGTTCCTGTTATTATTTCAATTATCATTTGTCAGTAAGATTCATGTCAGCCATCTCCACTCTTCTGTTTACCCATTTTACGCTCTGTACCTGCCAGAAGCAGATGGGCTCTGCTCAAGGTTTCTTTGTGTGTGTCTGGGAGTTTTTTCTTTGCCATTGTTGACTTGGCTTGCTGTGAGGGGTTTCAGGCCAGGGATAAATTGTAAAGCTGCTTTGTGACAATTTGTTGTAAAAAGCACTGTACAAATAAAAGTGAATTGAATTGAACTGAATTGAAAATGATCAGGATTGTATACAGTATGACTGCTTGCATGCTTTTCTCAAATGATCTGGGAGAGCGTACCTATTTAAGGCATATAGATCTCATTACTTGCATCCAAAACAATTACTGAATTGCATTATTTGTCATTGCAGTGGTTCTCCTTGGTTACACCTTCAAAAATAGCCACCTTAATTTTGCAAAGGAAGTGTCATAGGCACATGTTAAAGAAATTATTCAATTAAATTTCTGTCGTTAGTAGGATGTAGTCCCTGAAATTTTTATGGTTTTTTTTCTTGCAGGATACTGACCTCGATGACATGCACACTAAGGGAATCAAGATGGGAATCCTAACTGTCATTAAAGATTGCCATCAACCCAAATACAAGGTGCCTAGCTGTTGTTCTGGAGGAGCAGATTGCACTGGGTGACATAGGTGACCTTCCCACTGCATTTGATCTTCTCTTTGGTAGTCCTTGTTCAATGCTTTATGCACTGAACATGGACAACCCAAAGCACTTGAACTACACTTTCGAAAAACTTCAGAAAGTGTTCATGCTCCTTGACCCCCAGTGTTTAGCTACAGTACAGTCTTTCAAGAATGAATTACATCAGGTAAAGTAGTTTTACGTTTAAGAATATCTATACATATAATGTTTTAAGAAGTTTATAGAAGTTCCCAAACCCTTCATTATTGCGTCAGTGACAGCATAACAAAATAGACAGTTGTGAAGAATTTAAAATGGAAATAAACTCTGCATTCTTGTGGGCTGATTTTCATTCTTTTTATTATTTTGATCAAACCCATATCTTTTCATGTGTGAGTCGGCCTATTCATATGATTCTATCTCTCATTTTCCTTTTTGCTATACTGTGTGATATTCTATTTTATGGACTGCCTATTTTTGAGGGTCATTTTGAGTTGAGTAAAGAGCAGATAATGTTGAAAAAGTCCCCACCTTCAATATAAGTGGTTGTGGTCTGGTCTGTCTGTCCTTTTTGCAAGTCTTAATGTTGATATTATGGTCTGGCATTGCTTCTTCATGGTTTTGCACAGTCAATAAATTTGTGTTATTGGCACCAGAATAGTAGTTGTACCCTTCATCTGCACAATAGAAGTTGAGTTTTAAACTGAATCCAAGTGAGTCTACTATCAGTCTAACTTACAAAAATCAGTTGTCACAACTACCTCACCCAAAAGTTGAGTACACTCAAAAAGGCTTTGCAGCTGGTTGGCTTATTTTATAAGTTTACTCAACTTTTTATTTCTTTACAGTGCATGCATACAAAAATTTAAAATGCTGGTACTATGGTATGGTACTGTGATACACAATAAAAGCTTACATGAAACATATAACTGCAAAAACAAGTGTAACAAGGCAGCAAAAGATTGTGGCAAAACATGTCATAGCTATAATCGGCTACTGATATAATGCAGCCGTGGGATCAACAGAGGCAGGTTGTCATAACCCAGAGCAGGCAGCCAAAATGGCAGATCTTCAAGTCACTTAGATTGGAACACTAAAACGAAAACCAAGTAGCCTGCTGCACTATATGTAGCCCATGTAAAACTCCACAGTTAAGCATGAAAGTTTAAGTCAAAACCAGAGTCAGAACACACAGAAGCACTGATTGTGTAAACTTAAAACCGAAAAGACGTGAAGTGAAAGTAACAGTGATAAAACAAAACGTCTGAAAACTATAGCTGAGTAACAACTCAAGGAAACACTACATGGAAAACTATCTTGGCAGAAACAGAAAGGAGTAAGTAAGCAAGTCAATAAGGCCACATGGAAATAATTTAGCAATTAAAATGAAATTTTAATGGCAAGACTATCAACAGCAGAGTCAAGCCAAACAACTCTGGTAAACTGATAATCCTGATATTATTATGCTGGCTATGGGCCTCAAGGTCTGCAGTTTTACCTTTAAGCTTAGCTTTGCTATCAACTAAGGCCATGCAAGTTGTTTCAAGTGTCTGTATTTGTTCATTGAACATGTCAGCATTAGAATCAATCGATGAAATTTGCTATCCGTGGGTGAACACCATGGCTTGCACATTGACTATCTTTATCTCGAGGGTGACCAGGGAGGCCATATTGAAGTCATAGGAAGTGTCAGACACTTTGTTTTTAGCACTAACATGTTTTCTGTCTTGTTTTTGTTGATTTAGATGCCATGATTCAGTAATTGCAATAATTCTTGTCACATTATTGTCCAAATTGTGTTACAGTACGAGTATCAGAGTCTGAAATAATTTTAAATGTAAGCGTAGCAGGAGCGTGAGCATGAGCCTGCTACACTTTAGATTTGTTTTTCCCCCTCAGCATGTGATTTTTTTGCAGTCATAATTAACTTTTGCTTTTAATTAATCATTTTTAAATTAAAATTAAAATTTTTTGACAACTTATTTTTGGTTTATTTATACATTTGCACATTTACAATTCCCTCCTCTAAACATTTCAAACATGTTTGTGCTTTACCCTCCAAAACTAAATAATGGCTATAGAATTTGGTATGCAAGTATCAAATTCAGGAAATAATTCATAATTCAGGAAAATGGTACATGTATTTCTATTAAATATTTTATTTATCAAGAGAAGGGATAAAACAGGAAAAAACAAGTGGCTTTTTTGGGGAGGGGGGGGATTTTACCTGAATCCGTACAGTGTAGTTACGTCTGGTGATGCTGACAAAGTGAGGGGACCCATCTGCCACATTCCTGGGGGACACCTGAAGTTTATGAGTGGACAGGCCCAGCCGGTACCTCAGATCCAAGCCCCCTGGGGTGAACATGAATACAGTATTAAAAAAAAAAAAAAAAACCTTTTGAGTGCTGTTCATCTTGCACACTGTGTAACAGTAGTAATGTACAAAGTGTTGCCTACTACAAAGGGGAGATAAAGACACTTCAAATTTCTGACCTACTTTAGATATATTCTAGATAACCAGACGTCCCTGATTTCAGGGGACAGTCCCCGATTTTAGGAACATCTCTCAGAAATGTCCCCGATTTTTGTTGTGCAAAACCACCTGAAAAATGAATACACACCTATCATGTCATTACTTCTCACACTCATTTTCCTCTACTACTTGGTGGAGTCTTTGAAAACAGCCAGCAGGACAACAGGTCAAGTGTCAGCAGTATCATTCGTGTTAAGGCAAATCGTTTGAGACCGGGTTTACCATGTTACAAGTTAAATTACCGGGATCAATGTCTCAGTTTTTTACTTCATAGATATTTGTTATTTTAATTACATTTAATTACATTTTAATTACTATTTCAGAAATCTGGTCACCTTACTGTAGACTAACTTGCTGAAGTTTAAGGTTAACATGCGCATAACACTGTAGGCTAGCTTGCAAGACTTTTTTTTTTAAAGATATTTTTTTGGGATTTTTCAACTTTATTTGACAGTTGCAGTAGAGAGGTAGACAGGAAATGCAGGAGAGAGAGAGGGGAGAGGACATGCAGCAAAGGGCCCAGGCCGGATTCCGACCTGGGCTGCTGCAGTAAGGCCGAGGCCTTATGTGGCATGCGCTCTACCAGCTGAGCCACCGGGGCACGCCAAGCTTGCTTTAAAGGCTTTAAAGGTAAGCATGCACATAACACTAGACTAGCTTGGTAAAGTTTAAGATAAGCATTATTAAGGAAAGCACACACATAACCATAGCATGCACGTAACACTGGAGTTTAACAGCAGCAGTCCTATTAGTACTCTTCGGGTGACATTAAATTGTTGAAGGCTTATTCTGATTGGTATTACTGCATTAGAAACTCATTCATTCAACCAGCTGCGTTCCAGGGCCCATAAAATACCTTACCTTTTGGAGCTCAACTGATTCCCAGTTGCTTTTTGACTTACAGTGCTGTACTGGGCCAGTAAAAAGACTGTTTTTTGCTGACAAGCACACCTGAAAAAGGCCACTAGACTTATAATCGTTGACTAGGACTAGTGATGTCCTTCGTAACTCAACCAGGCTGTGTACATCTCTGCAGAGCCACAGAGGGTCAGGTGCATGGGTTCCATTAACCAAGAATCCTCCATATTTTACCAATATTTAGAGGCTTTGATGGAAAATTTTAAATACCAACAAAACTATTGCTGCAGATGAGTGTAATGTCCTATAATAAATATCCTTCCTAAAATGTGTAAGAACAGACTGTTGTCATCCTCAATGTGCACCCCTGTGGTGTTTTTTTTCGTGACTGACACTTCCTGTTCTAACCATATTAACACTATTAATTTGCCCCCTATTGGTTGGGGTGCTGGCATCCAAAATTATTATAGGGCACAAATTTCTCTAAAAATAAAAACTGAAACGTAGGAAAACCTCAAAATTGAGATGCCCAGAATGTTACAGGGCCTTTTCGCAAGCGCAGACTGAAGTCTAGATGCTTATCAGCCTTTTGTTTGCACACCAGGGCAATAAAACTCCAGCCTTCCCATGGCCACGCTCCCTGTTTAAATCCCTCACCTTGCCAGATGGATTTTTGAGGCAATAAAAGTCATATTCTAACAATATTTTATAACATTTATGAACGTCAAAAAATAATTTTAAAAGTAGGAACAATACAAACAAAACCACATGTCCTACCTGATTACGAGGCTATGACTGTTTTCTAACTAATGCAGAAGTTTTTCTTGTAATCCATTCAGTAATTTTTGAGGACAATGTAAACCTCCAGGTGCTACTCTTTAGTCATGTCTTCTTCACCTATTTGTGAAGATGAGTAAATGCATTGCTATGTAATTTCAGTCAGAAAAAAAAAACATGGTGATATTCTTAAACAGGGTTTCCTACCCTTTCTGAGAAGGTATAATATGTCATTCTAGTGATGGACAGACAGCAAAAAAATCACTGCGTTTGCAGACTGGAATGCATGTGCAGGCACGTGAAATTAACCAATGATTGATTAAAATCTTTGTTCAACAGAAATCTGCGCAGGATATACAGATTTATAGTGAGAGGGATGGGCTATAGTGGTCTAAAAAACTACATTTGTAGCTTATTATTAGGTTTATAACTGACTGCAGGGAGTACAAAACTGAAGGATATGTCAGTATTTGTGGGCAAGCTTTTCTCAGCTGTGATTTGTTGGCGGGCTTTTCTCTCTGCGATACAACAGGCTGATATAGTTTTCGCTCTGTACTGTTTTTGATCTATAACCCAAAAATCTGAGTGTGTAATAACAAGAAAAAGTCATTTTAAAGCCTACAGGATATCTACAGAGTTTGACCGTAGATGCATAGACCGTAGTGACTGGAGAGTATGCATCTTTGTGGCAGAAAGCTGTGACTCGGTGGTTCAATGATGGATTACACCGGCTACTGCACAAGTAGGGTGGTTGAACATTTTTTCAAGCATTTTTTTAAAATTATTATTATCGTGGTCAATATGGAACCTAGCATTATCTATGTTGTTTTTATGTTCATATGTCATGTTCATGTCATACTTTCTATCAGGTCAGCTATTTATTATGAATTTAAAACCTAATTTGGTTGTGATCCTTACAAAGGATTGTAAAGGACTTGCCTATAATATTCATGCCAACATTAAAACAGAACTATTATTGAACTTTTTTTGAAATGTGTATTTATTTGAATATATTTCCATATATTATGTATTCTGTTTAGTCATAAATGTGTTTAGTCTCTGTAGGGAGGACAGTGATAAAACCCCTTCTCCATCTGACAACTCTGGAGGAAAACCCTGCCACACCCCACCATCCTTGAGTACCTCCAGTCATTTTTTATCATTCATGTCCCTGGAGGACACTTCATGTCTGGGTAAACTCAAGAGGAATTTGAATGCTGTAGATATCTTTACCAAGTTGGCATCAAGTTTGTGCACAAACTTATTGATAATCTTTACCATATTGATATCTTTACCATATTTTGTAAACACATTGACATCAAGTTGGTACACAAATGTAAAGTATTTCTGGCTTGCTTTATGGCTAAGAAATTGGATTATGTGGTACTAAACTGTAAAATGATCATGCATTTTGATATATATTTTTTGTATTTTTCTGTATATTTGGATACACTGTATGCACATGTTATTGACTAACTGTACACCCACAGAGCAGACTACAATGTTTGGTGGGCCTATACATTAGTTTTCTGGTTTGAGTTGTAAATAAATTCTGTGCAATTTAGATTGTTGTGTAGATTACATGTGATGCCAACTTTGCAGGTGAGTGTTTTTTTCCCAAGTAACAGGTGGAGCAGTTTCAGGAGAAGCCACAGGGAATAGTCAGAATCACACTGCAGACCATCTGGTAACACAACAAGACGGGATATTAAAGCAGTCAAAAAGGTAAATTAATATTTAAAAAAATGTATATTTCTGTTAACAGTTAAATTAAGTGAGCCAACCCTAGTTCATCTCATAATTCAGACTAGTGGGTTGAATTATTTCTTATTTATAAATGTATTCCTATAATTAAAATATACTTCATACACATATCCCCAAATGCAACACTAACAAAACACTAAAACATATTAAAATTACTACTGACTATTATTTATTTATTTTTTTTTAAATCTAGTGAGCCTAAGCTTTGTGATCATGTTGAGAAAAGTGCTTGAGCATGCTGGTGGTCATTTCAGCCATGGCCCTCGTCCTGCAGTAGTCCAGGCCGTGGGTCAGGGTAAGGGTCCATCAGAGAGACCAGGCAGGGGTATACTCTGCCCACAGAGTAGAACACCATCAAACTGTCCTATAGTCATGGGGGAGTAGGGATTTTTTGTACAAAATTTAAGTTCAACAAGTTTATGGAACATTTTCCTTTGCAAAATTCCACTTACCCTGTGCAAATACATTGCTAAATGTAGATTCACAATCAATCAACGAGTCATGGACAGTGCCTGGCCACTTGGCTGCAAAATTTGTAATAATGTGGCCTATATCACATATTATCTTCACATTGCAGTACAGTAACAGTAATTGGTGCAGTATCGTCTTAGTCAAGCTTTTGATTGGAAGACAATCTGTCTTTACCTGCACATTTATGTTGTAGAAAGACTTCTTATTCACATATTTCCAAAATTTACTGATAGAGCTGTGGTACAACACTTTACAGAACAATAAAATATGCCAAGGGAATGCCATGTCCAGCACCCATCTCCTACCTAAATGCTGTGGGCTCAGCTGATGTTCACACGAGCAACTCTTCGTTAGTTGAAGAAAACCTGCTGGTGAGCAGATTAGCTTCAGACCGAAAGTTGCCATAGTAACTCACCTGAAGTTACTATCCAAGATTTCCTTCAACTGTGAATGAATAAACTCTTGTTAATTACAAGCTTGCTTTCTTAAATACCAGCTTTCCTTGTCCCATTGTTGTAAAAACAAAACCGACATAGGAATTGAATTTGATACTTCTGAACTAAGTGCACCAAAATCTATAGAGACCTTAACAGCAGCAGACTAAAGAGACCATCATCACTTCAACAGTCTGTGGAATGGGTGATCACTGGATTGTCCTTACCATCCTTCTTGAGGATGATGGCAATGTAGTCCCTTATGAAGAAGCTAATGTACAGAAGCACTGCTGGGGTATTTGAAGTGCTGAAGCTGAACTCAATCTCCTCACTGGTCTGGTTGTACCCCAAACTGAAGTTGTGTGAATCCTGCCAGTTTGCCCACATGGCCTCTTCTGAGATTGACTCTCTTCCAATGCTATATTGTAGCCATGACCCTGCTTCAAAATAGGCCCCAATATCTGAGCAAAAGACACATAGTGAAGAGTGAAGGCAACTGATCAAACAGTAAAATGTAATTAAATTTTAAAAGATATTAAACATTCTGAAAGATAGCAGTAAAGTCAGTATCCAAGGTTATAGAATACAGTGTACTTAATTCATAATACATATACAACAATAGTAAATGGATTTTTAATGATTATTTAAGTCTCAGATCTCTTTAGTTCCACCATGTAGGCAGGAGCATTTCTTCAAACTTGTGTGGTATACTAAGACAGATGCATGAGGAGGCTAAAGAGACACTGACAGGAATTGTGAGCAGCTGTAGACTGCAGCAGACTCCAGGGAGACCCCCATACAGAAAGAGAGAATACTGAAGCCAACCAAAAGATCTGTGAGAGATACCCTGATCTCCAGAGGAATTTCATAGATGAAGGATGAGAACATGGACACTGTAAGATCTCACCTCACCAAGGAGTTACTGTTGGGTTGAGGATTTTAATAATAAGGGAATGTTCACTTTTGGGTAATGAGGAAATGCAGTGCACCACCTTCCTTTAGGTACACCTGGAAGTTGCAACTGCTGGGCCACAAAGACCTCAATGCTAGGCCTAACCACTCTATAGAAGCCCTGGGCCTAGTCCACATGCTGTCCACTGTTTGTCAAAGGCTCTCAAAATTCCTTCTACTTATAAGGAGCTAAGTTGCCTTAGGAACCCATAAAGGAAGACATATGAGATCTTCCATGCTTTTATAATTTTCTGGATTTTTTTTTTTTTAATGCTACACCTCCTGCAAGAATTGTCCAGCTTGGATGACATTTAGTAGAGACTCTTACATAGCCTTTTAATACCTCAAAAATGGCTGATTTATGAGCAACTGAACTGGCACAAATAACACATATAAATCGCAAACTGTCAGCCAGGGAGTTTAAACCTGGATATGCCATTTGGCAACCACAATCAGGATGCATGGTGGAGCTACAGAGATCCAAAATATACAGACATTTACATCACTCTGTACAGAAATATACATCACACTTCCTTTGCAAAGATTACAAGATAAGCTGCAATTACACACAATTGTCCACACAAATACTAGTGTTTCTCAGCTAATTGCCTGGTGAGAATATATAATTGTATGTATATTTATCCTCAATATTATCAGTTTTTTTAGAACGGCACAATGCATGGTGTATTGAACTGTCTCACTCAATGTTGTCAGCTGCAGAGCAGTGTTTCTGTGGCAAACCAAATGTCAACAAAAGTTAAAAGTGTTTTGTTTGCTCTTATTGTTGTTTAACATTTGAGTTAAAACAGCCCAAACAATTGTTGTTTTGACAATAATAATGAAACTGAACAAGCACATATGTTGTGCCCAGGGGTATAGAGGTTATCTGTTGAAGGTCTTGTTACGTTTTCTTCAATTTCCAATGCTAAACTCTGGCATACAAATGCATAAATTCTTGTCCAGTAGATCCTATCCTTTCTCCTCTACTGCAGTCCTCTGCATCTGCACTCCTGCTTTTCATCTCCTACATGCTGTATCTTAATGAAAAAATTATCCAGTAAATTTTGCTGGATAAATGCCTAAGTCTTATATAAATGTACCCATGGAAAGTAGTGTTACTGCTGTCACAGTTATACCTTTATGGCAGTAGTACCCATCGTAGGCAGTGTTATTGCAGTCACAGGTGTAGGAGGCATAACCCTCAATGCAGCGGCCACCATTGCGGCATGGCAGGGCAGCTTTCGGACACTGGCCCGTGCACTTAAGCTGGATTCCTTCTGATTCATTCACTTTCCCTTCCAGGTCAAGGGTCATTCCATTCATATGGAGGCCCCTGAGGCAGCCAAGATATGCCTTGAGTTTGTTCCTGGCAGCACCTGGAGATGACAAACAGAGGTTTCAGAGAGCAGGCTCTACACAGGAAGCGTTACATTGCTTACCAGACTCTACACACAAAACTTTATACTGTTTACTTGAAATATGTATATGGTGGAAAAGAACTTATAGAAACCATAACTGCGTAGTTACAAACTATTTATAAAACCATAATCTAGAAGGCTATTTCAAGGTAAATTAGTTTGTATTTCATGACATGAATAAACAGCCATTTATGCTCTTAAGTAATGTTCTTAAGTAAGTAAATTTCATATTCATGCATTGATGCAGATGAGTCTGTGTTTGGGCAAACACAGGGTAAACCAAGGAAGGAGTAGCTCTTCATCTTCAGTGACTTACTTTAGATCTTTAAGTGGCTTACATGAATGTGTGATTTATTTGGTTTAGCTATTTCGGATCTATGGAGTCCAGGGCTGCATTCCAAACCAAAAAAATATTTGCTTCTTCATGCTTACTCCCCCTCAATTGGAGGGGGGAATCCACAAAAGGTCCCAAATGTGAGGTAGCCACAGCCATTCCAATTTAAGTGAGTGGAGGGAGGATATTCATTCCCTCAAGCTCTCGGTTTTCCTCCCTCCAATGGAGTGAACAAGAATGAGCCCTTCTAGGGGTAGTAATTATATTCTAACAAAAAACATATAATGCAATCTATGTGTAAGAGCTGAGTAATTTGATTAAATGTAGTTACTTGTTTTTGTTTTATATAAATCAACTGCATTGCTATCCGACTGATCTGGTTAAAATATACTGATAAATGACTTGTCAAAACCAGATGCTTGTTGTAATACTAATAGGAAATACAATTACGATTCGGTTTTGTTTGTCCCTTTTCGTGTGTTTTGGTTTCTTTCGGTTTTCCTCAGTCCATGTGCTTTTGTTTTCTTTACCCTTGTTTCCCCACCTCTTTGTTACCTGACTGCTTTTGTTCACCTGCCCTGCTGTTCACCTGTGTCTCGTTTGCTTGTTAGTCTGTGTATTTATTTCCTTCTCTGTTCATTATTCTTTGCAAGTTTGTCTCCATTCCTTGTTCTGTGCATGCTACAAGCCTTTTGTTCCTGATTTTCTGCCTGTTGTTACCTCTGCCTGTATCCAGGTTTTTCCCCCCTTAGTCTTGTGATTCTGTACCTTTGCTTTGTCCTTTTGGTTTTTGACTCCTGCCTGTTTTGACTTTGATTTTTAACACTACCCGCTCATATTTTGAATTTGTTATATTTAGCTATATTTAGCCTCTCAGTCTCCATCTACTATATCTCCTGACAGTCTTTAAAATTGGTCAAGATGGAAAGAGCATGGTTACATTGTCATGTGAATAAACTGCCTATTTTGTATTTTCATAAATAGTCAGTAAACCACATGTTTATCCTACTAAATGCCTGCCACTGTTGACTGCAGTATAACCTGAAGTACAGTGACGCAATGTATATTTGTACTGCAAAGTCGCAGGTGTTTTAACTGAACAACTTGCATAACCCCATTGCGTTTCTGTTTTGTGTCACCTCTAATTGAGTGCCGTCTTTTAGCTTTAATGAGTTATTTATTTGAGACATGCGGACTGAGGAACATGGACCAAAACGCAGCCATGCATATCAAATTCAAGTCAATGGTAAGGGAAACACTTTTACGTGCGTCTGTTATCCAGAAACGATTTCAATGATTTCAAGAGTTATTCTACTGCATGCAATTTGGTAACATTGAAAAAAATGTAATATCAAAGTCTGATTGATAGGAGTGCACAAATTAATACAGGGTTGTGATGCGCTGTCAAAGTCTGAATCTTTAATAAGAAACACCCCAATTTCTATGAATCTCCAACCCCAACGCGCAAGTCTTCTAAGCAGACATGAAGGTTCGAACAGAATATGAACAGACACTGAAAAGACACACAGTGGGTCAAAAAAGGCTTAAGTCGCACTGAGTGCGGAATTGACCCCTTAATGAATAGCTGTTTATCAAATTCACCAATTTCATTAATTCATCCATGAAGGCAACATGAAATACAATTTTCTGTTGAGCATGTATTATTTTTGTAATCGTCCTTTGAATATAGAGGTATAATTTACAGCTAATAAGAGGCTAATAATGGGTTAATTCTTTACTTACAGATATAGACTTATTTTTTGTTTTTTTACTTATCTTTTATACTTGTATACTTTTACACTCTGTTACAGATCACACTTAATTAGCTTTATTTTGTTTAGGTGCTATACAAACAGTGTTGATAATAATAAATATAGCTGCAAGCGGCTATTACGGGGTTCATGCAGCTCTGCTGATATTTGAATTGGTGAGGTGGGCCATGTTTTTTCAACTTTTATGTTGTCCTTAAAAAATTTATTTGGACCTTTGACCAAGACATAGTTTACAAAATTTGAATGAAATCAAACAATTGGTTTCAGAGTTTTGACCATTTGTTTGCTATAGTACCTCCTATTGGCAAATTACACCAAATTTTGTAGGCTTCATGTCCTATAGATGTACACTCAAGTTTTGTGATGATTGGACATTGCATTCAAGAGTTACACCCCATTATAACAACTGAGGCCACGGCCACAAAATTTATTGGTTTACTGTGGCCATTTTAACGTAGCAACTTTCTTTACATAATATTTAAAGATATTTGTCTGAAGATGCTGTAACCAAATTTCATGCAAGTTGGACAAACTGTTCACCTACAGCACATCTACAGGGCCACCATCTGGCCAATCAGAGTAATTTTCATTCAAATTGATCGTTTTACACATCCTTAACAATCCTGCGAAGTTTCATGATGATAGGTGATAGCTACATGAGTATAAGGACTACTGAAATTTGATTGTTTAAGCAATCACCTTGGCTGCATTCCAATACTTGTTCTCATCTCCTCCTTTCCTCCCCTCCTTTCCTCCACATATTTCTGGCATATTTCCGGGGCAGGAAAGGAGGGGAGGAAACAAGTGGAGGAAAGGAGGAGATGAATTGAAAATTGGAACAGCTAATCCGATTTGCCTGTCATCAAAGTCAACGTTGGCTATTGATGAAGTAATAATTTAGACTGACTCTGAGGATACCAAAGCCAATCACGCTTCTCGAATGCTACCAGCCCTTTATATATATAATTTTTCAAGTTGTTTGCACAATTGGTATACTATAGTGCCACCTATGGACGGATTCACACCAAATTTGGTGGGCTTGAGTCTAATGGCCAGTAGATGAGGGATCTCAAGTTTGGTGATGTTTGGACAGTTATAGATCATTATATCAATAGAGGCCACCCCCACACTTTATTGACTTACTGCAGCCTCATCTTTTAACATAGCAACGTTCTTTATCCTGGTTTGTAAGATATTGGTCTGAAAATGCTATGTACAATATTTTCAGCAAATTGAACAAACTGTCTAGGAGAAGAGAGATTTTAAAGATATAACAAAAAATTCAAAATGGTGGAAATCCAATATGCCACATCATTTTCGTCCATAGGCTTTTTTGTTCATAAGGAACGATGGAATCGGAGGGAAAAGAATTTTGATTGTACTTATATTATAATAACTATTATTATAATAATAGTTTCATTATTATTATAATCAGGGGTGAAAGTAAGTCGGAACGGTCCGGTACTGCGTACCTCTGAAACATTACGGCCGAAGATTTCACTCAGCAGTATGTGAGTGCGCATGCATGTCTACTTCTGAAAGAACCGGTAAATAGTACCTAAAAATAGAATTTAAAACTACTTTCACCCCTGATTATAATAATAATAATAATTATCATTATTATTATTGTTCCCACTTGAGTGGGAAGGGTTTCTTCACCCGCTATGTTACTGGAGGGCTCAACTGATTGTAGGGAAGAATTGAAGGGAGTACTTTATTCTGGTAAACAGCCCAGGATTAGAGTGAACTAGTATGAAAGACTAATCAACTGTGAAAGCTGATTTCAGCTCGTCCAACCTAAAGGGCCATTTCAGTCTAGATCTCACCTTTATATAGCTGCACAATCGGCCTACAGCCTGTCTAATTTTCTGGAGAAATGTGTACAGTTACATTTTTACAATAAAATAACATGGGTGGGGTCTTGGTTATTTATTCAGGCCCTTATATTTGGTTCTATGTGACCCAAATCAAAAAAAAAAAAAAAAAATCCCCAAGTAGGCTTCCACTCCGATACAGAATTAGGCAAAGGAAATTGCTAAGGAACTATAAATGACAAAGTTGTAGATTTATTTCCTTTTTACTTTTAATTTTAATAGGCCACTGATGATCAGGTCATCTTTTGCAATCAACATTGCAAGCGTATGGACTGGCTGTCTGAAAAGGGTGCCATTACAGTGAAGACACTCCACTTGTACTACATCAGCAATTGCAAAACTAAATTTCTTCAATCTCTTGAATCTTTCATCTCCAAATATTTGGCCCTTAAATGTATTTATCCTTTCAGCAGATCAATAGTCATAAAAGCAGTGGTTCTGCTGCATTCATTCAGCAGGCTAGCTGTATTTGGTTGGTTTTAATTGCAATCATTGTCCATCACATTCAAAATAACATGCACCAACATTGTGCCTGACCACACCTCAGTATCTTTTTAAGGTGCAAGCCTGTGTTGGTTTATGGGAGCTCCTTCTTCAAAACAAGAGCAGCAAATGTGAGCATAGGGTCAACTATGTTTCTAAAATGTCAGTTAATGGTGGATGTAAATTCTAAAAATTGTATTTGGGTGTCGGTTTCAGTAAGCCAGAAGTTTTAATATCTTGAATCTAATATTATGCTTCCAGCAACTCAAGATAGGAAATATGAGGGACACAAACAGTACAGAGAGGCCCTCTATCCCTAAAGACATTCCAATGAGCTGATTCCGCTCTCCTAACCATACAATAACATTTCCACAGGCATGTTCTGCTCTTGTAACCCTATATTAATATTCCCATGGGCAGGTTCTGCCCCTCTAACCCCACAGAAAAATTCCCACCAGCAGCTTCTGCTCCTCTCACCCTACAGTTAACACCTGTGAACAGGTTCTGCTCCTCTAACACTACAGTTACACATTCATGAGCATGTTCTGCTCCTCCAACCCTACAGTAACATTTCCACCAGCAAGTTCTGCTCCTGTAACACTACAGTTACACACCCATGAACAGATTCTGCTCCTAACCCTACAGTTACACACCCATGAACAGGTTCTGCTCCTCTAACCCTACAGTTACACATGTATGAGCAGGTTCTGTTCCTCTTACCATATAGTTACACACCCACAAGCAGATTCAGCCCCCCCAACCCTACAGTTACACATGCATGAGCAGGTTACACACCCACAAGCAGGGGCTGGGTGAACTTCAGGGTGATGTAGGTCTGGCCAGGAAAGTGGCGGATAGCCCAGGGCTGCTGGTCCACCCTCAGCCTGGCTCCTTTCACATTTATCTCCACTTGCACCCAGTGCCACTGATCATCGTTCAGGGGTCTCAGCGACTGCAGTGACACGTTCATGAGGCTGTCTCCTACCATGAAGATGAAGACGAGGTCTGTTGGGCCTGGGAGCGGCACCACAGGGACAAGAGAGTCAGACAGGAGTCACAGACTACATTTTCTTTTTCTTCTCTTTTTCACATACAGAAATATTGACCACACATTTCACAAGACAGTGAATACTGTAAAATCCATTTAGTTAACAAATCATCTAAGGACCAGTAAAATTCTACTGGGAAATAAATTATTAGAATTTGATGAGTGATAATGTGTATTTCAGGATTGTCCCACTTACAGTTCAATTCCACTCTGATGAAATTGTGATTTTGTTCGTTTGAGTTCTCCAAGAAGACGCCAGAGTCTGAGGTGGTTTTGAAGTAGAAGCTGATGTCAGCACTAGTGTGTGGCTGAAATGATGGGAACTCCATGTATGTGGGTTTGGTGAAGGCCACAGTGTTCCAGGTGCTTCCTGATCATAAACAAAAATTTTGTGACATCCAGACTAATCCCAACATCACCCACATTATGCAGTATTTCATGCTATCATCTCAACATACTGAGCCTTCCAACAGTGTCATGGCAGGCAGTAATATTTAGGAAGGCTTTCATTCACTTATACCCTTTTTACACTGACATAATAACCTGAGTATAACCTGAATTTGTTATTGACATTAAATGGATTACCCTATGTTTAATAAAGTAAGTAATAGTAGGGTTAAGACCAAGGTCCAACATGCCTCTGCTTTGGTATAAAATTGATTATGCTGAAGGTTATAACCCATATCATGCTCACCCAGGATGTGTTTACAGGGCACACTAGAAAGACATTAGTGATTAGTTACATATCTGACCACCAAAAAGAAGCTGACAACCTAAAAAAGTACTCAAGTAGTAATGTCATTGGAAGCTCTGAATTGTCACTTGGTTGCACGATTTTCCTACTACTCAACTCACAAATAGCTAGCTTGGTAGTGGCTAGCTATGTACCATCTATCTATGTGGCTAGCAAGCTATCCATTAGGCCATAAATGTATGTGACCTCAGTTTTATGTAACTCACTGACTACTTCTAGGTCCATGCATGTTACAGATTATGTTACATGCTTTCTTTCTAGTAGATTACAATTAACAACCTTCATGACATAATTATAGCTCATTATCCCGTATCTGCGTATTCAGCTAGGCTACTAATGCAATGGATGAACCACACCTGTATTGATCTATGTAGCATAAAAAATAGGACTGATTGCCACCTAATGTTAGTTAAAATTAAGGTTATTTAAAATCACCCAAGAGGGAAAAAACATTGCTGATTAGAAATGAATTACCAGGTTAAAATAATTTCTAATCACATTATCATAATTATGGGAATATATATTATTAAATACTTGTGTAATTCCCACATGATTTATAATTACTTAAATAGTCAAAAAGCAATGTTATATCCTTATTAATAAATATCCTCTGTGTATTGAATGTCATTCAACACAGCATAGGTGCAACAATGGGCAAAAGTCTCTTTTGAGTTGTGCTTCTGACTGGGCTTTCCTGTTGCAGTGGGGGTGGAGGAAGCAATCAAGATGGGTAAATATAAATAAAATGTATTTGTTTTTTGTGGTGACACTTTGGTAAAATGACAATAAAATAAGTTTCACATGACTTGAGACCTGGTGACTTGCTGCATATCCAACACAATGATGTAAAAAGCAGCTGCAGATCCTATGCAGTGATGTAAAAAACTGTTGCATAATGTCATCATGTCTGCACTACTCAGCTGTGTGAGTGATCAAAGGTAATTACAGTCCCCTTCAAAAGGATGTGCACTCACGGTCACCATGGCAGCGGAGGGGTCCAAGGGCAAACTGGGCCTCTGATGCAGTCCGATTTGTGTCACTAACAACAATCCTCCGGACAGGCAAGTGGTCCCTGAAGTTCAGCAAGCCTCTATCAGAATACCTGCTTCCAGGAAAATTATAACTTGTTAGATTAATAAGGTTATCCAGATATTTTTATGAATATGAGTAATTGCTAAACGAATTGGAAATAAGTTTTCTTCATGTTATGTGGTAAAGGTTTTCACTCCCATATTAGATAGAGGCTTGTCAGAGCAATACAACTGGCAATTCCATTTGAGATCTTTCCCTCTCACCATTGGCTGTAGTCAGCATCACAGTTACAATGGAACTTGGAGTCTGCACACGTTTGATTGATAGCACAGCCACACTTCTGAATTCCTGGAAAGGACCCACCCCAGTACACGTGGCTGTCATCATGGCGACCTACCCAGTAGGCAAACGACTTTCCTCCTGGTACTCAGAAGAGAGGAATGAGGGTCACTTAAAGCTGAAAGGTTTTCCAGTAGGTGTGTCCTCCACACTAGATAAACTGACCCCCCAACCCAAATTCAACTGAACTTTTTGACAACCACAACCACAGACGCTTGCTTCAAGTTCACCCTACAATTCTTTGCATTTACATGGGCACAGAAGGGCTAAAAATATAGCGGTATGGCCAATGTATCTTGTGAACAAAAGATAAAAGCTATATTTTGCAAATATGAGTATATGCTTTCTCAGATTAACAACCCTATTCCCTATAATGGCCCAATTAAAATGTAATTAGCACAGTGGTATAACCATAGAAGATTCAGTAACCATGTTAGCCAGATGACTCACCAGGCGTGTTGAGGAGTCGGGACTTGTAGCAGGAATACTCGATCCACTGCTCACAGTGCTCAGAGATTTGTGCCAGGGCTGTAACCTCCTCCCAGGATGCATTATCATACCGCACGTCCCCCACATAGGGCCAGTCCACGGAGGACCCCTTCACCTTCGTTTGGTCCATCCGGTTGTGGCTCACCACTGTCCAAGCTTTATCCTCTGGGAACACACAATACCACAACAACATGCAGTCTGT
The DNA here is from genome assembly GCA_022829145.1 of Albula goreensis. Taxonomy (NCBI): domain Eukaryota; kingdom Metazoa; phylum Chordata; class Actinopteri; order Albuliformes; family Albulidae; genus Albula; species Albula goreensis. The sequence goes on along the minus strand of CM040762.1, from coordinate 26,789,663 downwards.
TATATCTAAACAACTAAAGTTTATTAATATACAGCAGTGCAGGCTGTTTGGGAAACTTTGGGAATTATTCTGTAGTCTTCACACTTATTGCCATTACATCTGCCATTTTATGTATAGTGCACTGGGCACATCCATGATAGAAAAGGGTTTTCATGACAGAAAAAAGCTGAAAAACTACTTTTTAAACCCTTTTTGAATTGCAGAACATAATTTATTCAATTATAACATAATTGAATAAATTATGTTATATTAGACAGACTTCTCTTGAGGATTTGTCATGGAAAATGAGAATCATGCAAGTTTTTGTATCAAGAAATCAAATTTTGAATCAAAAAGTTGTAGCCTGATGTATTTGAGTCACTTTTCCTGACTTGACATTGCATGATGCTGAAATGATATATCGTGCAGCCCTAATCTTGACCCTCATTTACTACCAACTGTTACCCTGGATGTTGGCCAGAAACAAAGGCTGGTTCATACTCCGACAGATGACTGGACTGAAATCACTTAATGTTCTCTGACTGAATGTTCTGATGTCGATCCTTGATGACTGCTGTCATTGTGGTTTGCAAAAACTGTAAAAGGGCTTAAGTAACATTCCAACGACATTTGACACTGTCTCCTCAGTGATGGTGGCTGCTTCATTACATGTCATTCTGTTTCTACCTCAAAGAAGAAAGCAAACACAAAGGTCGTATATGTTAGGGAGATCAGTTCATTCTAATGGCATTCATATGGTGCTTCTTTGCCAAAGTAAAATTCTATTATAATGTTAACAGTATGCTCAATAATAACATTCAAATAATTTCTACTATTCTGTAATGTTTTTGGTCAAAACTACTACTTTTGAATTGAATTTTATTACAGGGAAAACATTGAAATGACATAAAGTCTACAGTATACAAATCAACTATGCCAAACAGCTTTTTTCAGAAAATGTAGCTAGCTAAGGTGGTCAGCGCAAGATAGCTGATATGTAATGTCTTTGTGCCTCTGACATTCAAAAAAGATTTTAAAGACTGTGGTCATTGATCATTAGGATGTCTCTGGAAACAGTTGTCACCATATCATTGCATTTCTCTTAATACCTGCCTGTCATTCTTATAAAATTATAAAGGCAAATGCCTCACCCCAAAATTGCTTTCAGGCTTTGTAGATCAGATCAAATTTTCTAAAGCAATCAATTTGCATGACTTCCTCCCACAATTTGCAAGCTAACGTAGTTGTGATAGTGTCATGGTTTAGGGATTCTTTGCTGTATCCAGGATCTTGACAATTTGGTATTGTTGTAGAAAAAAATCAATTCTGCTCTTATATCATACATCAGAGAATATTATGACCTGTATTGTACAAAAAAATTTGATTGAACAAACATAAACAACAATCATTAATAACAGTTATTGCACATCTTCAGTATAACCAATTAAAGAATATGTTTGGAGCATACCGGTCATTTTGCAGTAAACACTAAACGGTGTCAATGGGCCACTCAGGTCAGGGTCGATAGTGTAGGTTCCCGAATAGCGTTTGCCACTGAGTCGATAGGCCTCACATGATTCCCTGTAAACCGCTGTTGCCAAGTTGGACAAACAAGTTAGTGCATCAATATGTTTTTTCATGATTACACAGTTATCAAACAAAAACTTGTTCTGTGAATAATTCCTCCTGGTACTATATTTGTATTAAAGGGACGGCAAACTCTTTAATTTTACAAAAGTTTACAAAATGTTTTCATAACTGTAATAAATTGAAGCTTGATTTTAGGTTTTTCCATTGGCCAGCCCATTCAGCAGGGCTGTATGGGTGTTGCCATTGCCTGGTGTCTGTGGGTGTGGAGACATTTGACCGACAGTTCTCTTATCCCTTTTATGTCAGTCTTAAACTGGTTACTTCCATTAATGATGGATCCAGACGTGCCAAGTGGAGCCCGACACGCTCATGTATATCATCAGGTACATTTTACCCAATTACAGAACCTCCAGGTTGGATAACAGCTTAGACTGTAATAAATCAAGAATGTAATTTAGCTTGTTCAGTATCAGTTGTACACATTTGAAATAAATATCTTATATATAGATACACAACTCTGCAGTATGGTGGATAATGTTGCTACATTTAACATATACTCTATATTTCAGCAGAGTACCTATGTGTTGATTATGTAGCTAGCTAGATAGCTACGCAGCATTGATTGCATACTTCAGATGCATTTCTCAGCAGACTGGTAAATGTGGATAAAAAAACTATAAATTTACAAGCATGCTCACATATACTTGGAGTGGTCAGTCAGATGTGCTCCATTCTAAAATGCATCCTCCCCCCTGTGCACTGCATATCGTGCCTTGGAGGCAATCAAGTCTTGCTGTGAAATGCCACAGAAAACTGATTCTTGAATTTTTTTAAAAGTTTCTAGCTTCATTTGTCCGCAACACATTTCACTTGAATCTTAGAAACAACATTATCATTTTGCTGTTATATTCCCTTTTGCTAATTTACAATGGAAAATGGATGTGTGTCAAGTCGTTGTCTCCCACAGCAGCAAATGGAAAATGTGGCTTTAAAACAGTCTTCTATAGTTGCACAAGCGATCACTGTTGTTTACAGAAGTAATAGCTGAAGCCTTACAATCTGACACCTGAGGAATAAAAAGTTGTTTTGCCACAGTGTCTTCATCAAGCTACCTTGATAGCTAGGCTACTTTGTCCAGTAAACCCAAGTGATTACAATTGTTTCAATGAAACCAGCATCCACTCCATTTCTTTCACTCAGAGGAACAATATGGAAACACTCTCAATTGTGCATCTAGGCAAATAAATAATAAAAAAAAATTATAGATTTACATTTTAAAAACTTTAGTCTTGTTAAAAACTTGTTTAATACATTCAAACAGAAAATCATGTCATGACCCCTCCCAATTTTTTGGCACCCCCAGGTCTGCTGATCTAGAATAAGGTGGAGTTCTGAAAGCAGGCAGAAATTTTGCGCCATCCAAGAATTACCCTCTGTCAGTTAACATAACAACAAATACTGATGTAATATTACACGGGTTACACAGCCACAGATTAATCACACCATTGAAGGAACTTCAGCCATGCACCCAAAGATCAAATTCTATGTCAGTTGTGTTGATGCCGGATCATTTAAAATTACAGTTGCATGGTTTACAGGAGAGTTGTTCCATCATACAATGAACAAGTGTCCAGAAATGAAAAACAAACACATCCTATCAATGTACAGGGTTTGTATGATGCAAAACAAATGCGTTCTACAGTCACAGCTGTATTTTCAGGAACAGCTCTTTCTACAGACAGTGAGAGGGTGGAACAATCAGAATGTGTTAGCTGTGCTTTAATAACATTATTCCTATGGATGTTTATATTCTTCCACAACCTGCTGTGTTTTTGCCCTCATCTTGCAGGACACCTTTTTGTATGTCGCCTAACATCATGCCATATTTTCTTCCTACATTGTTTGTCTTGTCAGCCCTATACCTTATACATTCTGAATATAATGTCTATATGATGAACTCTTGGTTGGTGTTTATTTCCTATGCTGTAATATGGCATCATGAAACTTTGTCTCACTGGCAGTTATATCTATTACCTGATCAATAAATTTAAATTTCATTTTTCTTTAGTTTCTCTTACTACTTGTGCCTGGTTGCTCTGTATCCATTTCACATCGCCTTGCTACCTGAATGTTTAAGCATGCCATATCTGATCTTTTTTATGGGTGTCTCGAACAGCAAAATTGTGACATGAGGGCGTTTAATTTTTTTGATTGCATGATAAGACCAAGTCTCAGTAAATCAGTCATTAATATTTCAATGTTTGTGACCACAAACTCCTTGCAATATAGCAAATATTTTTGCGCTGTGAAAATTCCTTAGTAAATATGGCCCCAAGTCATTTGGTATAGGTAGAGGTTGTTAAAACATGCAATTAGTTAGCTGTCTGGAGGAAACAAAGGATGAAGATGAAAATGATGGAGACTGTGAACACAAGAGTGGAGAAGTAATAACTACAGCAAAATACAGTGGTGCTTGAAAGTTTGTGAACCCTTTAGAATTTTCTATATTTCTGCATAAATATGACCTAAAACATCAGATTTTCAACAAGTCCTAAAAGTAGATAAAGAGAACCTAGTTAAACAAATTAGACAAAAATATTATACTTGGTCATTTATTTATTGAGGAACATGATCCAATATTACATACTAGTGAGTGGCAAAAGTATGTGAACCTTTGCTGTCAGTATCTGGTGTGACCCCCCTGTGCAGCAATAACTGCAACTAAACGTTTCCGGTAACTGTTGATCAGTCCTGCACACTGGCTTGGAGGAATTTTAGCCCATTCCTCCGTACAGAACAGCTTCTACTCTGGGATGTTGGTGGGTTTCTTCACATTAACTGCTCGCTTCAGGTCCTTCCACAACATTTCGATTGGATTAAGGTAGGACAGGCCTGGCCAACCCGTGACTCGCGAGCCGCATGCGGCTCTTTGCCTGGTTTCAGGCGGCTCTTACGTTCATGTCGAATTTTGTGTTTGTGTTTTTTTTTTATGTGTATGTGTATGTGCGTTCGCTTAGCATATATAAATACGGTATTTTCATCTCACGCACATGCGCGTTTGACGCAAATTTTCGGGAGGGAAAACCTAATTGTTGAGTATTGTGTCAAGTTCGCCCTCAAAATGGCAGGGAAAAAATGCACAGCAAAATGAAAATATAAAGACTTTTTTTTTTTTTTTTTTTTTTTTTTTTAACAGAGTGGGAGAGTTTTTTTGTTGAACGTAATGGCAAGCCATTCTGCCTTATATGTCAGGCGTCATTGGCGCATTTCAAGGCTTCAAATCTTCAGCGCCACTTCAGTTCACTCCATGCCAACATCGACCAGGAATTTCCAAAGGGTACTGAACTTTGCAAGCACAAGTTGGTCACTTTGAAAAGTCAGCCAGAAAAGCATGTTGATGTGTGACATTTACAATAAATCTGGCTGAGCAGAGGTCTGTGTGTGTGTGTAAGAGAGCGAGAGAGTGAGAGGAAGGGATGGGGGCAGTTCACGTGTGCCCATGTGTATGATGTGGCTCTTTGCGGTAACACAGCAAAAAATGTGGCTCTTAGGTTGGCCACCCCTGAGGTAGGACTTTGACTTGCCCATCCCAAAACATTAACTTTATTCTTCTTTAACCATTGTTTGGTAGAATGACTTGTGTGCTTAGGGCTGTTGTCTTGCTGCATTCTCTCTTGAGATTCAGTTCATGGACAGATGTCCTGGCATTTTCCTTTAGAATTCTCTGATATAATTCTGAATTCATTGTTACATCAATGACGGCAAGCCGTCCTGGCACAGATGCAGCAAAACAGGCCCGAACCATGATACTACCACCACGTTTCACAGATGGGATAAGGTTCTTATGCTGGAATGCAGTGTTTTCCTTTCTCCAAATGTAACGCTTTTCTTTTAAACCAAAAAGTTCAAATTTGGTCTCATCCGTCCACAAAACATTCTTCCACGTGATCTTTAGCAAACTGCAGACGAGCAGCAATGTTATTTTTTGAGAGCAGTGGCTTTCTCCTTGCAACCCTGCCGTGCACACTTGTTCAGTGTTCTTCTGCCCCCGCCAAGGTTTGGTTTATTAGAGCAAGTTGCTACTTTTTTGATTTCTCTGTAGTGGCCTGGCTATTAACCCTGGACTAAAACTCCTTCTTAGCTGCCCAGTCTCTTTCCACCATGGAGCCTACTTTGACCAGTCGTTCAACAGTGTGGACAGTTCCTCTCATACTGCTTACCAGAGGTGGATTGCAGTTATTCTTTATGTGCCTCACCATTTCACTTTCAGTCATGTCTGGCTTCCACTTCAAGCACAAAGCTCTATAGTCATATACAAAGTTCCTTAGGCATTGATCTGGAGTCTGGACCCTGACTCTCAACTGCACACCTCCATCATGTAATCTTTGGGCAAGAAAAAAAAAACAAAAAAAACAAAATGAAGGTTTTGGAGTGGCCTAGTCAAAGTCCGGACTTAAATCCGATTGAGATGCTGTGGCATCAACGGGCCGTTCATGCTCGAAAACCCTCCAATGTGGCTGAATTAAAAAAATTCTGCAAAGAAGAGCAGGCCAAAATTACTCCACAGCGACGTGAAAGACTCATTCCCAGTTATCGCAATTGTTTCTGCCAAGGGTAGCACAACCAGTTATTAGGTGTAGGGGGCAATTACTTTTTCACATGGGGCAAGGTTGGTTTGGATAGCTGTTTTTCCCTTAATAAATGAAATCATCATTTAAAAACTGCATTTTGTATTTACTCAGGTTATCGTTGTCTGATATTAAAATTTGTTTGATGATCTGAAATATTTAGGTGTGACAAAAAAGCAAAAACAGAAGAAATCTGTAAGGGAGCAAATACTTTTTCACAGCACTGTAGGCCTCAGTGAAAGGAAGTTTTCACAGTGCTTCACAAAGGTTCTGTGGTGTCTCGGGACTCCACAAAACTTGGAAACTCTAAACGCACTGGTGGTTTAGCATAGAGAGTAGAAGTGCCAGACAAATTACAATCAGAACCATTCCTGCTATCATGCCCAATTAGTGTGGGGTAACAAAAGGAAGTTTGATTGGTAGGGGTACTAGTGAGCTTTAACCTGTTAATTTATTTTTTCCACTGCTCATAATGATACTGAAGACTAGCAAAGTTTCAATGTCCTCAAACCTCTGTTCAACATACTCCCTTAAACTGGTCTCTCGGTTTGCAGTGCTTTCAAGTGTGGTTCTGAAATAATTTTCCAAAGTTTCAAACTTGTTTCTCAGAGCACTAATAGAATCTCTGATTTCCTCTACTGCATTGCTGGTTTGTATAGTGGTTACATTATAAGCTTCAGAATTCTCCTCCTCAGCATTAGAAGAATCCTGTAGATGCAGATCTACTGCGCATGTGTGGAAGTGGACTCCAAGCGGACTAAAAAAGTAGTATTATAGAAACAGCTATGTGTCCATATGGTGTCTGTGTGCACATCCGCAAGGGAGTATAACTGGGCCTCCAGACTTTAACTTGATAAGATCATTTCCTCAGATTTTCTGAAGTTTGATTCACAAAAAATGCTGAAATCAAAAAACTCTGCGTAAGTTTGTTATAGGAAGCGTAGGCATGCCTTTCACAGGCATTGTTTATAAATCTCAAACTGACTTCAATTTGAGCGCATGTGAACAAGCATCACAGTCACCTCACCTTGAGAACATCTATTAGTGACTTGCCTACAAGCATAGAAGAGTTTAATGCTCTCATTCACAGGGAAAAATGTACAATAAAACAAGAAAGAGGAACTTTGCAGAGGAAGAAACAGAAGTGCCTATATCTGAGCATGAAGACCCAAAACATGTACTGTTTGCTTCACTTAGTGGCATTTCTCATAAAACCAAACAGTTGGTGTGGAAATTCTTCCTATTCACATAGGCATGTTCATCTACCAATGGTACCCACATGGCAATGTGGGTGCAATCACCCATGCCTGTAATCCACCAGAAAACCAAATGCACTTAAAAACTCTCCCTTATGTGCCTGTTCAATGTGTGCCTGTTCGTCGGACATGAATGGGAAACAAATACATTGCGGGCACAATATATGTAAAATAGCCTTGACTACATCAGGCAGGATGCAGCTCATGATGGCTGGGATATACCCAATCTGTCATTGAGCTCCCTCTGGAATGATGTCCCTGTCATGAGGAATGGCAGAATGGACAGCATTGGACAGATATAGGAATGGCATAGTTGCGGTGTGCTCCAGCACAGGTGGGCAGCACAGGCAAAATTTAGGTGCTTACTTGGCTTTGTGAGCAAGTAGAGTGGGGTGTGTGGCAGGAGAGAGCAAAAGGTTTTTTGACTGTAGTGTATGGTAATTTAAGTTCAGAAAAGGTAAAGACAGGAAAAAAGTAAAGCATAAAATGTATGTTTAGAGATGGTCAAAATAATCCTTATCCTTAGCTGCCACACCATAAATTTGATTCTACAATGAGATACAGGAGATAAAATGAAGTGCAATATGCATATATCATCCTGTTCTATGTGCTAGCATAGCATATGTGAGCTTACTAACTAACATTTTTTTTTACAACTGAGATTGTGAATAAATTGATCAGATTAGATCGCTTAACAAGCTAGTATTGCTAATGTTAGAAGTGTTTTTTTTTATCCCAACACAAATGTAATATTACAAGTACATGTACGGCTCGCTACCTCCATCTAACAACAACATTGGTAATACTGCCATCAACAGCAAAAGCTATGTTCTTAACTATGTTCTTAATTTTCATAATTATCCGCAGTCTTGCAAACTAGAACAACTTCTGAACCACTGAACATGCCTGTATTTATGAATTTATGCCTGTAACCCATCTCTGATTTTTCAGTTTCACCAACTGACCATCATATTAATCTCTCAAACTGTGAGATTTACACCTATGGCATAGGGCATACATAAAAATAGGGGAATGGTATTATTTTCATAAAGTGGCACTTTCCTATTCAAGTATGTGGAGTGTTTCTGAGCACAGTGTGGTGTGTTTGAGAAGCACGGGGTGATGAGTTTGAGCATACAGTGGTGTGTTTGGACACAGTTTGGTGTGTTTGAGAAGCACAGAGTGGAAAGTTTAAGGAGCACAGAGTGGTGTGGAGTGTTTTGACAATGTGACTCAGCAATAAAAATTTTGATCAAATTAAATCAGTTTTGATTAGATTACTCATTCAGTTATACATCATATACTCATACTCATATGTGCTGAGTAATCTAATAATTCGGTGTCACAATGTTGAATCAAAGTATAATCAAAACATCACAGTTTTTGAGCAGCTGTGTGTAAATTAACATTTAAATTATGGTGCATTTAATCAGGACAATAATATGGATATATTTAGTGTAACTAAATCACAAAATACAGTTAAAATAGCTGTGGGTTGATGACATAAAAATGTACAATAGAAATTACAAGTCAATCATTTCAGCTTAATGATATTGATGACAAATAGCTACCCTTGCTATACCCACAATGACATAAGTACTGTACAAGAAGAAGACTAATACCTGCAGTTTTAAAATTAATTTGAACTACAAATGACAGTTATAACAGCTATCATATTAGCATAACCAGCTATGTGTGTAGCCATTGAAAACTTCATGAGATGCACAAACTAAAGTTAAAGTTGCAATAATTAGTAGGTACACATTAGTCCTATAGCTGACTTTAACTAGCTAGTAATCATAATCTCTCTTGCCCTGGCTTTCAATTGCCTAAAAAAGCTATTGTAACAACTGGATTCACCTTTATGTATGCAGCTAATCAATGCTAGATAATTTGTGTAGCAACTCAACATGAATAGGGAAAATGCAAATCTGTATTGTGAGGAAAGATTAGGGTAAAATTTGTCCTTTCACACAACTCAGTATAGCTAGCTAGATTAGTAGCCAGATATGTATACAATGAAAATAACTGATGTATGGCCCCTCATTATTATGTACCTGGAGGTGCATCATTGACAGATTGGCAGCTCCCTCTACTCCCTCATTTGAGAATTGACACAGAATTACAGAACATTTTGGAATTCCACAAATTCACTTTTACTATTTTTATATGTACACTCATCCAGTCTCGGACATAAGGCTGTAAGTACACACTTAAGTACACATACTCATAGAGTCATACTCACATGTATGGCATACTTCCCCTTTGTAGCCATTGTTTTCACACATGCACATGAAGTCATCCCAGGACTGAACACATCTGCCCCCATGTTCACATGGGTTTGGTGTACACCTGGATAACAAAAACAATACCTGCTTTTATATTCACAACTCTAGACCAGACACAAGCTGGGATTCGATTAAATGCATACAGCCACTTTAAAGGTATATACTTCAGCATACAAATAAACCGGTATGAAAATACTGTGCTTTGAAGTGGGAAATAAAATATTACAGTCACTAAAAATAAACAATCAATGACTGAATGAGAGCACAGATTGACACTGATTGGCAGCAGTACAGTTACCATCCTTCCAGTCTAAGTGCTGTTTGTTTTGATTGAAACTTTTGATAGAGCTACTCCTGAAAATAAAGCTGCCGTGATGTGAAACGCTTTACCTTGCTACAACATTTGTGATTTTTTTGTTTTGCATCACAACCTGACATTCAAAGGAATACTTAATTAGCTTCATTAACAAAATCTCCACCCTGTTTTAGCACCTTCACTCCAGGTATGCATGAACAGATTATACTATGCATCAAAAGGACAGTTTTCACCCATTGCAACTATTTCGTTATTCGCACATAACTACCAAGACGTTTTAGCAGCTGCTTTTACGCCTGAAAAGCAGTGGCAATCCTTCAGTAAATCTGGCCCTCAGTGAAGCAGTTTTTGGCTGAGAAATGCATCACAGTACTTGACACCCTCCCTATCCACCATGCAACTTTTTTCTTTTCCCTAAAATCAAGTCTGCACTCAAGGGAATCCATTTCGAGTTTGTTCCTGTAACAGTCAGTGCCCAGACGGGGCTTAAGCCCAGGTCCCCAAGGTGGGAGGCAAGTGTGCTAACCACTAGGCTAGGAGCAAGGCAAGATGGACCTGCATGCAGAGGAGGCAGGAGACTCAGGATGAGGTAACAAAAGTAATCTTTACTACAAACAAAAAACTTACAACAATTGGTTGATAATCAAACTGACACTCAAAAGGTGACATACCGGTGGAGGAGTGCGGCAAGGTGTCATGCGCAAACTCGACCCAGAAGGCCAGGAGGCCGGGTTGGATGAGACGAGGCACCCCGGGGTATTCTCCAATTCCTGAGTGGCCTTCTCTGTCTGCCCGATGGATTGGGGGTAAAAATCTGAGGAAAGGCTGACTGAGGCACCCACAAGCTGACAGAAGGCCCTCCAGAATTGTGAGGTAAACTGACTACCCCAGTCAGAGACAATGTCCAGTGGGAATCCATTCAGGTAGAATATGTGCTGCATCATGAGCTCTGCTGTTTCTCGAGCTGAGGGCAGCTTGGTTAGTGGTACAAAGTTGCAGGACTTGGAGAACCGATCCATAACTACCAGTATAGCCGTGTTATCTTGGGAAGGTGGTAAACCAGTGATGAAATCCATGGATATGTGGGACCACGTGCGAGATGGCATGGGGAAAGGGTACAGCAGACGTGGAGGATGAGTCCTGGGGTCTGTGTCCAGGTCAGGTAGGTCCAGTTGCCTGGTAAGTACGTCAGGTTTTTGGTTCTTTGATCCTGGTCTGTAGGAGATAGGAAAATCAAACCAGTTAAAGAAGAGGGCCCACTTGGCTTGCCGTGAGTTAAGACGCTTCACCTCCTGGATATTGGCTAAGTTTTTGTGGTTGGTCCACACAATGAAGGGATGGTTAGCTCCCTCCAGCCAGTGTCCCCATTCCTCTAATGCTAACTTGATTGCTAACAGTTGTCAGTTGCCAATGTTGTAGTTCCTCTCAGCGGATGAAAGTTGACAGGAATAGAAGGCACATGGGTGGAGTGTACCGTCCTTGTGGGACCACTGTGACAGGACAGCCCCCACTCCAACATCAGATGCATCAACCTCTACCATGAAAGGGATGTCCAGATCAGAGTGCACCAGAACTGGGGCCAGTCACTGAGAGGTTCAGCAATGGTGCTAAAACCACAGATGAAGCTGCGGTAAGTAGGCGAATCCCAGAAAGTGCTGCCCCTGCTTGACTGAGGTTGGCTGTGGCCAGTTTGTGACTGCTTGCATCTTGCCGGGATCCATAAGCAAGCTTCCCCTCAAAAACACAACATTACAGTCATTAAGTGAACGCTTTTATCCAAAGAGACTTACGGTTGATTAGGCTAACCTAAAAGACTTAACCTAAGCTTAACTGACCTAAGCTTAACAGAATCTAGTCAGTGTGCTGCAGCGGTAAAAAGGCCAACAGGATGCTGGGATATATAGCCAAAAGTATTGATTATAAATCTAAGGAGGTTATATTAAAATTATACAATGCTTTAGTTAGACCCCACTTGGAATATTGTGTGTAGTTCTGGGCACCACACTATAAGAAAGATATCAAAGCTCTTGAAAAAGTACAAAGGAGGGTAACTAACTAAATTAGTTCCTGGCATGAAATATAAAAGCTACGAGGAAAGACTCAAGTTACTTAACTAATTTAGACTTAGCAAGAGGAGACTAAGGGGTGATTTAATAGAGGTTTTTAAATTTATAAAAGGACTCAACAAGGTTAACTACAATACATTTTAAGGTGATTTCATTCTGTAGGACAAGGGGACATAAATGGAAAAGTTCTGCTCTGATATAATGAAGTATTATTTAACACAAAGAGTTATCAATACATGGAATAGGTTGCCAGGTCATGTAATTGAGGCAGAGACACTTGCTGTGTTCAAGTCCAGATTTCATGCAGTTTTGGATACTCTTTAATTGTAATGGCGAGCTTAGTTCGGCCTGTTCTCATCATAATATGCTCTTATGTTCTTAACCAATTGCCAATGGACTGGGGCTTGAATTACCAGCCTCTGAAGGGCATCACCAGGTATTTGTAGTGGCTGCTGGGGGTGTTGAATGCAGTCTTCCACTCGTCTCCTTTCCGGATGCTGACCAGATTGTAAGTGTTGCGAAGGTCTAGTTTGGTAATCACGTTGGTCCCCTGTAGTAGCTCAAAAGCCAAAGGCATCAGTGGAAGTGGGTAGCAGTTCTTCATGTTGTGATCTTGTTTAGCCCTCTGTATTTAATGCAAGGCCAGAAACCACCATCCTTCTTGGAGACAAAAAAGAAGGCAGCACTAGCAGGAGATGTGGATGGATGGATGAATCCTGAGACCAGAGTATCCCAGATGAATTCCTCCATGGCAGTCCTCTCTGTGCAGACAAGGAGAAGAGCCTTCTCCGAAGGGGACAGGTACCTGGCAACAGGTCTATGGCATAGTCATATGGATGATGGGGTGGAAGGACAGTGGACCTCGTCTTGCTGAAGACCTTGTGTAGATTAGCATACTCAGTTAGCACTCAGGACAGACCACAGGCCCTGGGGACTACTTGGGAGATACAGGTAGCTTGAGAGGTTGAGGAGGTAGCCTTACCAGTAGGCAAGAGGCATGACAGGAGGGGTCCCATTCTGTAATCATGCCAGTGGACCAGTCAACTCAAGGATTGTGGAGGGCTATCCATGGGTAACTAAGGACCAGTGGGAATTCATGTGAGTGAATCAGGTGGAACTTAATGGTCTCCAAATGATATGCTATCCTAAGGCTCAAAGGGATGGAGAGATGACAGATCTGTCCGGGGCCCAGGGGTCTTCCATCTAAGGCAGTGATGGTTAGAGGGTGATCAAGGTTGGCAAAGGGTACCAAAAGTTGTCTGGCTAAGCTGAGATTCATGAAGTTTCCAGCAGCACCGGAATCCACAAACGCTTTGAGGGCATGTTGTAAGCTGCTGCTCAGGAGCCAGACAGGTTTGGGGGTGTGCCGGGAAAGATGAAGCTGCTGCTGGGTCTGCCAAGCTGGAGCCACTACAATGTGTCTTCTCCTCGGCTGGAGATGGTTGTCCACTCGGATGGTGATGTTGATCAGGGCTTCTAGGTTATTCACAGGGTCACTTGCAGCTAGCTCATCCTTCACCCCCCCATGAGACCCCGGTAGAACATGGCAATGAGAGCCTCTTGATTCCATCCACTCTCAGCGGCTGATGAAGCTTGAGGAGTTTATTGGCAGCCTCATCCACCAACAGGGTGATTGAATACCCTCCTTATCTCTCCAGTAAAGAGGGAGATATCAGTGCAGATAGGAGACTGCTGTTCCCCAAGGGCCGTGGCCTAGGCAAGGGCCTCGCCAGTAAGAAGTGAGATGAGGTAGGCAACTTTACTCTGGTCAGAGAGAAACTTAGCAGGTTGAAGCTCAAAGGCTAAAGAGCACTGGGCCAGGAATCCCTGACATCCACCTGGATTCTGTCATACCGCTCCAGGGTAGGCAGGTGGAGGGTGCAGGGGTATGATTCTGGGCAAGACTCCGGAGAGGATGATGCTGCCCCAATTGCTGCATGAGAGCTGGGAGGAGGGGACGTGGGCCGCTGATTATTCTGGAAGGCCTCCGTAAGGGACGGCTGGTTGGTCAGGATCTGTTAGAGCATGTCATCATTTGATTCATCAGTGCAGTATGCAACTGTGCAAACTCTTCTGGGTCCATTTTATGGCTCAGTCGTGCTGTGATGGGGTCAGTGCCCAGACGGTGGGAGGTAAGCATGATAACCACTAGGCTAGGAGTGAGGCAGGATGGACCCAAGTGCAGAGGAGGTGAGCACGCTAACCACTAGACTAGGAGAGAGGCAGGATGGACCCAACTTCAGTTGGGGAGAACACAGGTGGAAATGATAACCAATAAACACAGCCGTAACTAATGAGACAAAAACAACAGAAAAACACACAACGATGGCACCCTCTGGTGGCCAGCAGAGGAAGCAGCAGCCAGAGTCCTCACAGTTCCAGAAGAGAAGAAAAATAATGACTGAGCTTCAGAGAAAACTAATGGAAGAAGACGGACTGCACTGCTTGATCAGTGGAAGACCAGAATACAGCAGTGTGTAGTTGCAGAAGGGGAATATATTGAAGGGGAAAGGAATTGACATGTAAGTTTAAATTTAAGTACAGCATTAGTCTCATAATAGCCATACCTTATATATGGATCATTCCATGACAACTCACCTTGGACTCCCAGTTCGTGTTTCATGTAAAAACTCCCATTAAATTCATGGGACCTTGCAAAATCCTTTATTTCTACTCCAAACACTTTTTTAGTTAGGAATTTTTAAAGTTTGGACCTCTGAGCATTTTTGCGATTATTTGTATGTATATTCTAAGCCTCACCAATTGCTTACTTTTCAGTGGATTGGGTTGAAATTTGTACTGAACATCCAAGAAACCCTAAGGATAGTTTGCAACATGTATTCATGCTGATAGTTGTTGCTGAATGTCTTAAAGTAATCAAATTTATAAAACATACCCAAATGAAGAATCTTTAATTTTCAAAAATGTATATCTCACATTAATTGTGGGGCATGTACCAAACTTCCCATGACTGAACAGAATAATATATATAATATATATAATTTGCTTATTATAATGAATTTTATGTTCCTTAACTACCACTTAAAACAACACCACTTGTATTATAATAATGCCTTATTGCATACTGTGAACTCTCTGTGACTATAAGGAAGGCGGATTTGCTCACCACATTCTGCCGCAAACTTAAAACTCATCTGTTTAAACTGCACCTGGTTCCATCCAATGCCAACCACTGATCATCATCTCCTCTACCTCACTATATCCTCAAACTCACATGACAACTTTTGAAAGCAGTTAAAAATATTATATAGATTGGCGGTAAATATAATGGGTAATGGCTAGAATTATTTGTTTATTACCTCGGCTGTTCTAGCTCATTGCATGCAATTTGTATGGCACTTTGGGTCAGGGCATCTGTGATATGTACTGTGTAAATGTACTGTATTCAGAAATGTTTAATGTTTAAGATCTCAAACAGACCAGAGAAGTTGAACCTCAATTTCAACACAGTGTTTCCCAGGTTTACAATTTATTATATTCACATTGTGTGATCTGACATACACCCCATGCACTAATGAAACCACAGAGCAAATGCATGTATTTATGAAAATAAGGCATTACTTGTATTAATATAATAATCATAAACACTACAACAGTCAACACATAAAGCATTATGGGACACCGAAGCACTGAACTGAAAAGACATGTCCTGCCTTAAGGCCAAGGCCTTCCCTGTATCATTCATTTTCTAACATTATAAGTGTAAGACACTGAGATCACTAAGAGCATAAGGGATGGTTTGACTGAACAGCATATGCGTGAACATAACTTGTATGTAATTGAATCCAATCTGACTCTCTTCATTTTAGTTTGGTTCCTAAACATATTACCCCAATTTCCAGTATGTCCCAGTGAGGTATGTGCAAGATCATACCCTAACCCAGTGAGGTATGTGCACATCCATGGCCAGACCCAGTGAGGTATGTGCATATGCATGACCTACTCCAGTGAGGTACTTGCATGTGCATGACCTAACCCAGTGAGGTATGTGCACGTGCATGGCAGCAAGGTACATGTCATGACTATTTCTAACACCCATGCACAAAACCTGCCTAGGTGAAGAGCTGTGCTAGTTGGAATGAGCTGGTTTGGTGCTCTGTGAAGCTGACTGCTCTGCTGCCCACCTGTCTGTGATGCTGCAGGTGCCCAGCAGTAGCTCCGCATAGCGGCCCCACCGCCGCTGTAGCACCACATCGATGTCCACCAGCTCCTCATCCAGGAAGATCTGCTGCATGCAGCCATGGAAGGAGCTCAGTTTGGTTTCACATTTGACTGTGCTATTGGTCCTGGGACATCCTGTGATCACAGTCCAGACAAAATGGCAGTTCTATAATTCACAGTCCTGTTGACCCTTAGCCTCCTGCATTTGATTCATTAATTGAATTTAATTAGATAATCATCGGAACATACAAGAGGAAGTTAAAGCAGGATCAACTTCAAGAATCAATCTTTAATAAAATTACCCAGGATGACACCAAAAAGCTAATCCCCATTATGGTGATTTGGGGGTTAAAAGGGGGAGCACATGGCAATTCCACATGCAATTATATGGAGAATATCTACAGTGCCTATAACAAGTGTTCACCCCCCTTGGTGTTTTTCCTATTTTGTTGCATTACAAAATGTAATTTACATGGATTTTTTATTTGGATTTTATGTAATTGACCTACACAAAATAGTCCAAATTAAAGTGAAATAAAAAAACCTTTTCAAAAAAATTCTAAAAAATAAAAAACTGAAAAGTGGTGCTTGCATATGTATTCACCCCCTTTGCTATAACAAAGCTAAAACTGGTTCAGGGCCAAAGGTTTTCAGAACAATTCATGTAAAATATTGCTTGGATTCAATAGGGGCCAAAATGAGCACTTTCCCTTACAAAAATGTGGGAGGTTGGGAGAAGAAATAGTGATAACCCTAGAATTAGAATGGTACCTAGTGACCCATAACAGTTTCAAAAGCACATATCCAAAGCTTATCAAAATAAATCTTAATGGAATAAGTGCACTATCTAATGTCTATCTAACTTGGGTGACATTGGCATGATAAGTTCATCTGTGAAAATGCTGACCACACCAAAGATTAGCTGAATCAATCAATCAATCCTGTTTCATTGTAATGAAATTTTATCAGAGCGAATCCATGGCCAGCTCTGACACAGTGCTGCAGGCCTGGTGGTTTAGTCACTCCAAGTAATCAAAACATCTACCAAATAAATAAGAAAAGAAAAATCTCAGCAATATTCATCAGTCACTCACCTCCAAAGAAGTATATGTCACCAGTGCGCACTGTGAGGGGACTGGTGATCTTCAGGGGTGTAGCCTTGTCATCATCAATCACCACCATCACAAAATTATCCCAGGCTACCAGGTCCACCATATGCCAGAGACCATCATTCAAGCGGTAACCTGAGACAGCAAGGAGAGAGGCCCAGATCTTACATCCTACAGCAGTACACAGTCACTCACCCAGTATAGATTGTCTCCAACTTACAATGGGGTTACGTTCCAATAAATCCATAGTAAGTGGAAGATATTGTAAGTCAGAAATGCAATAGTAGACCTAACCTGCCAAACATCTTAGCCTTGCCTAACCTACCTTAAACATGCTTAAAACATTTACATTAGCCTACAGCTGGGCAAAATCATTAACACAAAGCCTATTTTATAATAAAGTGTTGAGTATCTCATGTAATTTATTGAATACTGTACTGAAATTGACGCTATTGCACCATTGTAAAGTCAAAAAATTGTAAGTCGGGCCATCGTAACTCGGGGACCATCTGTATATCCTACAGCTGTGCACAATCATACTGAATTACTCAGTACTTCCTACAGCAGTGCACCGTGAGTCGAAATCACTTAGATCTTACATCCTACAGCTGTGCACAGTCACACTAAATTACTCAGTACATCCAACAGCTGTGCACAGTCACACTGAATCAGTCAGTCTCAAAACAACCACATCAGCAGGTGCTGCAATGAGCACCAGTGGGCAGGAATAGTTTGTAAATGAGGACTGAGGACAACCAAGCTGTCAGTTGAGCAAACTCACTCCTTGCTAGTCCTGTCTCTCAAAGTTAATTGTGATATTGCTAAGTTTCAGTTCAAGTGTATCACACTGTTACATTAAATGGAAGGTATCTGGCAAAATACTTTGTGTGGCTGACAGTTCAACTATTTATTCCCTATTATGTATAAGTGGCTTTTCTCTTAGGTATTTTTATCATGGACTCACGAAAAAAGAATATAGCAAGCTAGCTAACAAAGTAACATTGCTCATTGCTAATAATTTTATCTCTATCAATGACTTACTTTACTAATGAGGTAGCCAGGTAGCTAACTAGCCAGCAAACAAAATACCTAGGTAGTGATACTTCACAAAGTTGATATACAATCATATCTGTTGGTCTAATATATTTAACTAGTTAGATATATTATTGTTGTATATTAACTATTTTGACCTTATGGGCATACCACTGTTTCACCCCCTGCTGTTCATGTGCACAGTGTAATGTGTAGTTGGATACAGGAAAAATAAATAAGTCACATGTTCACATCGAAGCTCTGCGTGTATGGTCTTTACTTGTCACGTGTATCAAGTATACAACAAAACTGGCAACGAGTACTGACGTTCTCATGCTGTGTTTATTATTTTCAGTTGAAAAGTCAGAGTTTAATAAATTATTTGTGAGTGTGCAGTGTGAGTTAGGGGTTAGACGAGCTACAAGCTACCTACTGAAAAAAGAGATGCAGCAGTGCACATGGGGGCTTTGTGCGGTAGAGGGAGGAATCACAGTGTGGGAGAAAGCAACCTGAGATTACTGAGATGTCTTTGTACCACAAAAAAAAGCAGTGAGGAAATGAATGCAATTGGATGTAGCTGTGGATGAAGGATGGAACAGAAATGGAATTCATATGAATGTGGTATTGCTGAAACTAGCATAGCAGGGAATGTTAATGGACAGCTGCTAACAATGGTGCAACAAGAAATTAACAGTGATTGCAAAAAGCAACAACTAGGCTTAACAGGAAAATCGTGTGACTGGTTGGAAGCATATGGTCATTTGATGAAGCAACTGAACTATGGAGTGCATATACTGAGACATTTGAATATTTTGCACTGGCTAACGAAATTGCAGATGATGTTCGGGGCCCAATGTTTTTGAGTGTTATGGGAAGAAAGACAATCAATTTACTGCGGAATTTAGTGCAACCAGCTAAACCTTTGATGATATTGTGAAAATTTTGAAAAACCATTACTCTCCTAAGCTATTAATCATTGCTGAGAAATTAAGATTTCATAAAAGAAATCATCAATGCAGAATCTATCTCACAATTTGTTGTTTAACTGAAACAGACTCAATAAAACAATAAACATATACACAAAATGGAGCACACTGAAAATGAAGAGAGTGATTCCCTGTCTGATGCAGAAGAGACTTTGCATATTCAATCTGTTTCAGGAGGTGAAAATGGATACTGAGTGACCACACGGTTGAAACGGAATGGCAGTGCAGATGCAAGTGGACACTGGCGCTGCTGTATACCTAGTATCAGATGCTGACTACAAGGATAAATTAGAGCACTTCACTCTCCAAGAGGCTAAATTACAGAGACTTATACAGGTGAGACTGTTCCAGTGAGAGGAGTTGCGAATGTGACAGTAGAGATCGACAAACAGAAGAGGGAGCTCCCACTGTACATTGTGAAGGGAAGTTACCCAGCTTTGTAAGGCTGAAGGTGGCTGGAAAAGTTAAAACTGAATTGGCAGGAAGTGCACCTAGTCACTGGAGTGACAGGGCTGCAATAGGCATGCTGATATTTTTTTTCTTTTCCCCTGATTTTTCCCCAACCTGAATGTTCAACTGAATTTGTTGACCTCACCGCAGCACCCACCCTGACAGCTGTGCGAGGAGAGGTCGAGCATGTGACTCCTCCGATTAAAGTGATGAGGCTCTCGCTACTTTTCATGTTGCCACACCACCAACCTCGCGCTGTCTATGACGTCCGAGGAAGACGTAGTCAGCGTACAGTTGGTTCGTGCTGCTGCAGGTGCCCAAGCATGACAAGGAGGGCGCTATTGTGATGAGGCCAATGAGACTTAGGCCGACCTACCCCGTATCAAACCCTGGCGAGGCTAGCCAATTGTTGCCTCGCCAATGGGACGATGTTGATGTTGTTTTAACGGGGATCTTGGCAGTATTAAAGATATTATGGTAAAACTGATGGTGAAACTGGACACCAAACCTAAGTGTCTGAAGGCACAACCCGTACTCTATGTCATCAGACAAAAAGTAAACACTGAAATAGACAGACTGGTCAAAAGTGGAGTGCTTGAACCTTAGAGGATATAAACATGTAGAGACAGTGACTCCAATAGAAGTCAATGGAGTACCAGGAATTGTAATTTTGGCCACTGTCTGGGCATGCAGATTTGTTTCCTGTGTCATGTTATTTTTTTTTTATAGATAATTTTTTGGGTGTTTTTCCACATTATTTGACGGTTGCGGTAGGGATGCGGACAGGGGGTGCAGGCATGCCGCGGGATCCCCAGGCTGGATTTGGGCCTGGGCTGCTGCAGTAGGGCCTCGGCCTTGTGTAGTGCACGCTCTGCCGGTTGAGCTACTGGGGCGCCCCTTGTGTCATGTTTAAAGAAAAAGACGTAAAGGAATGACATGTTGAACAAGCTACTTGAAATCCTTCCCCAGTGCTCGCTGAGCTTTCCACTTCGCAGAAATGTAAAAAAAAAATGGTATCCACGCTTGGAGCATCACATTTCAAGAAATCACTTCGCCTACGACAACTGACAAATTGATTTTTATAGTAAAAAAAACACGATTTTGCGTATTCATTGTCTTACAAACTTTTTGGCAGCAGAGATTAATGCCGAGATTTTGTCCTTGCATATGAAATTCATGATTAATGTGAAATTCATTGTTTCGATATAGTCTACAGCACAAATTTTCAGTATTTTGGCTAATGTCTATGTGAATATGATTTCAATAAAGACACTTATGGAAATGCTGTCTAGTATACTGCAGTATATTTTATAGGATGACCACTAGCACCGGAGGAATCTTGATGCAATGCTACAGAGACTCAAGCAATATGGACTGAGGGTCTGGAAGGATAAATGTGAGTTTTTCCAGCCTTCTGTCGAATACCTGGGCCAACGCATTGACAGTTCAGGACTTCACAAGGCATCATCAACAGTGAAGGCCATTGTGGAGGCTCCCACACCACAAAACATGAGCCAAGTGAGATCATTCTTAGGACTAGTGACATACTATGCAAAATGTGTGACTAACCTAGCAAGCATTTTGAAGCCACTGCATGAACTTCGGAACAAAACAATGGAAGTGGACAGACACCTGTGACGAGGCTTTTAGAAGAGTAAAAGCAGTCTTAGCTCAGTCCGACGCCCTCACACACTTTAACCCTAAGTTGCCATTGCAGTTAGCCTGTTACACCTCACCGTATGGGGTAGGCGCTGTTATTTCACACATCATGCCAACTGGTAAAGAGCTACCTATTGCCTTCGCATCATGGCTGCTGAGCAACTAACAGTCCAGTCAGAATGTTTACTCTGGGGCTGTTGAGTCACCATTCCACCATCACTGAGAAAGCAGGTGCTGGATGAACTGCATGCAGGTCACTGTGGAATGGTGCATATGAAAGAAATTGCATGCAGTTACTTCTGGTGGCCAGGTCCATGGGACTGTCCTGAGAAACCAAGGCAACAAGTCTAGACTTTGCTGGGCCAATGGAAGTTTTTACTGGTGGATGTTGCCCATAGCAAGTAGTCTAAGGTTGCCATCTGGAATACCACAGCAGCTTGTAAAGGATAACGCAACTCATGTCTGAAGAGTATAAGGCATTCATGAAAGCCAACAGTACTCAACACATTAAGTCGGCAACTTAACACCCTGCTACAAACGGCCTCGATTCATTCAAACAATGAAGCAAGTTCTGAAGTCGTCACAAGGTGTGATCCATCAACAAGTGGCTCAACATATTCCTGTTGACCTACCACAGCACACCTCATGTCACCACAAAAATGCGTCCTGCCACTGCTCTCATGAAAAGACAACTTCGTACCAGGCCTGACCTACTAAAACCCCAAAACACCAAACAGGTCGTATAAGCTTAACAGAGAGCTCAAGTGGAGAGATGTGGAAAGGACCTGAGTTTCACAGCTGGAGGGAAGGTTCTCGCTCAGAATTATGCCATAGGAGATGCCGGCAACAGTGGTAGCACAAACTGGTCCCGTGTCCTACACAGTGGAAACTGGTGACCACATCACCTGGAGAAGACATCTTGACCAACTATTCTGCACTTTAGATTCCAGAAACCACCAGCCTCAGCTCCTGTCAAGCTCCTATCCACCCCTGGAGTCAGCCCTGGCTAGTGAGCCCACATCTGAGGAGCCTTCCGGTGAAACTTCAGAGACAACGAGTGCTCCAACATCACCTGGGTCAACTAGCGTGCCTGTCTCAGGCATTGCCTCACCTAGGCCAGCACAGACTCCATGCAGAAACAATGTGACTGTTTCCTTGTCTTCAGGTAGTCAATACCCCAGCCAAGTCAGATGACCTCTAGACTAACTATGTAGTATACAGACTAACCAAGGAGACTGGGGCAGAATAAACCCCTGGTAAAGTCTGAGACCAGAGGTAGTCTACCCTGTGTCCCTAGTTCTAAAAATAAAAGTTTCTTTTTTTTTTGCTTTGGATGACATTCAAATCTGACATTGCACTTGTCATACAGAGCTTTGTGGTGCCGATTTAAATGATCAAAAAATTAGTCGTGTTGCCTTGTGTTGTGGCAAAAATTGCAAGGCACTATCAAGAAAGTACGTGTTTTTGGTCAACATCATCCTTTCTGTAGCCAAAATAATTCCATACAATTGATATTACTTTATGTTTAGCAAGCAAATCTTCTTTTACAGTGTTTTTCCCCTGTTCCTCTCTCATTTTCAGGTTATAGTCAATGAAGTACCATTGTGGACAAAAGTTGTGCAAAAAATGCAAGGGAGAACGAACCCTTTTTGCATGAGAGAGATCCAATTACAAGGCAAGAGAGGTCTGGTTAGCCCACAAGAGCAACTGAAACCCTGAGAGGGGGATTGAAGCCCTTTAGTGGCAGGTCAACTTTTTTCTACAACGGCGCCTCCTTGTGGTCGATGACTCGCGGGTGTGGGGCCTGCTTTGGTTGTTTGATGAACTGATCAAGAATGATTGTGATTGGTGGTTCGCTGTGCATGCAGAGCCTGCATGTCACTCATTAGCAACAAACTCTGTATCCAAGAACCCTTGAAAAGAAGTAAATTATGTTACATCAGACAGACTTCTCTTGTAGATTAGTCATGGTAAATGAGAACCATGCAAATTTTTCTTCTGTAACAAGTTGAAGCATAATATTTTTGAGTTAATTTGCCTTACTTGACATCGCACATCCTGCAATGTGACTATTGCGTATGCGCACATCACGATGACAATGCTGAAACAATATATCATGCAGCTCTACTAGATTCTTCTAGTTTTCATGATAACCTGATCATCAGAGCACAATTTCTGTAGGGGTAAAGGGGGAAAAAGGAAAAAGAAATATTAAAAATCTTTGGAATTTTTAACAAATTGGCATATGTTTGAAATTACATTGTACATACATTCTATGTGTACCCACCATGAGATCATGTAGATCACTGATGTTATGGGGCTGTTATGGGGCTGTTGTTGCTACCACTTGCATTTGACAAGATCACTGGCAGCATGTACCCTATTAGCACATTTTGTCTAGAAACCTGGCTGACTCTGCCAGATGGCTAAGACATAGCTACAGATGGACCCTCCAGCATGATAATGCACACCTCAAGTACATGTTAATGATGGCTATTTCAGTGTCCAGATGTATACTGTAATTAAAAGCCTGTGACCAGAATCAAAGAGGGCAGCTCATCAGCAGTCCTAAAGACCTCATGGATCTTGAAAAGCTGAGCGGATGGAATGGTCCAAAATTTCTCCCAATGTTTTCTTGCACCGTATTAAATAGTATAAGTAGCAGCTCAATGCTGCTACCCTTGCCAGGGAAGGATGTACTCTAAAAAAGGTTGTCAGTAATTGTCACACCTCTGTGTTTTTATCACAAACATATTCCACCATATCTCAGCATGTCACCAGTTAACATTGAAGCTCTGCTGTTCTGAGAGAAATCGCACCACCAGCAAAGGTAACCCTAGGCAGGACAGGTTCTCTTGTGACATTTCCCTAAGTTTGACTGTGCACATGATCTTAATCAGGTGTTTGCGAAAGACCATTTCACTCTTCTCACCTGCAGCAAACTGCAGCTTTGTCTCTGCAGGCTGTGTGATGGTCACATTGACCTGTCCTCCACTCAGGGCCAGCTCCAGTGCTCCCAGCTCGTCAGCAAACCTGGTAAACATCAGCAGGCTCCTGTGATCCCAGGAGCGAAACCTGAACTTCACAGCCATGCGGGGCTTCCGGTACATCCCTGGCACCTGCAAATAGCTGTTTGGGCCAGAGAAACTCAGCGGCTTCAGCTGAGGGCCCTGGCAGGAATATTGTATGGTTTTCTGGGAGAAAAAAAAAAACATCAAATCTGTTCATCAAAAAAAAAATAAAAAACCCCAAATGTGGTTCTGTCACATCAGACCAAAAGAATAAAAATATATCTATAACTGAAGTAAATCTCAATCTGATCGTTTCAAGCTGATTCCAGTTTATATCAAGGTACCAAAATAATAGCATCTCAGTAACAGTGTAGTCTGAACTAATTTAATGTGTGTGTGTGTGTGTTTCACTGTTGAACCCTCAAGCAGGACATGTGAGTAGGCTTATCATTAAAAAAATCCTCATTTCC
This sequence comes from Albula goreensis, assembly GCA_022829145.1. Taxonomy (NCBI): domain Eukaryota; kingdom Metazoa; phylum Chordata; class Actinopteri; order Albuliformes; family Albulidae; genus Albula; species Albula goreensis. Next base: position 26,764,641 of record CM040762.1, on the reverse strand, counting down.
CAATCTAATATTGTTCTGTTTCAAATTTTATCTGATTTATCTGCCTTTTTTCCTCAAACACAAACTAGTTAATCTCCTACCATGTCTACCAACTTCAGGAGGAAGAAGTCATGAGCATATGACCACGCTAATTCATACATCTGTAGTGATGCATCTGCATCTGTAGTTAACATTGAAGCTTGCCCTCTATCATTCCCTGGTAAGGCTGGCCTAATTGCTGCTTTGACAATGGAAATCTCTGTCTATAGCTGGCAAAAGTGTGACTGGGACTCAAAGCCCTGATTGCAGGTCTCAACCTTTCGCTTTAAGGACAAGCAGGAGCCTTGTTCGCTATGTTCAATTAAGAGAAAATGTAATATTTGACATAGCAATACTTATTAATGTTCATTTCTCAAGGTAACAAAGTATAGATGTCTCTAGACATCTTTTCCAGAATTAATATTTCTATTCTTTACATATGTGTGTTGATTAACCTGAGACTTTAACAAAATTACATGTAAAGCTGTTGCTACATGCAAAATATGTCTGAGGTGCAAAAAGGATTGCAAGCATTAAAACTGAAAAATAGGCAGACATATTCGAGTTTTAGGTTGAATGGATATGAAAAACTGGGTACCCTACATTACTTCATTAAATCGTGGGAGGAGGTAATCCAAATAGATGACTTTAGCATGTCATATGATCCTCTACACCTAAGAATAACTATATAGGGCTGGGCTTGGTTAATGCCGAAGCTAAGCAGGGCTGGGCTTGGATAATACTGAACCTAAGCAAGGCTGGACATGGTTAGTGCTGAAGCTAAGCATGGCTGGGCTTGGATAACACTGAAGCTAAGCAAGGCTGGAAATGGTTAGTGCTGAGGCTAAGCATGGCTGGGCTTGGATAGTACTGAAGCTAAGCAGGGCTGGACTTGGTTAACACTGAAGCTAAGCATGGCTGGGCTTGGATAAAACTGAACCTGGGCTGGGCTTGGTTAATACTGAAGCCAAGCAGGGCTGTGCTTGGTTAGTACTGAAGCTAAGCAGGGCTGGGCTTAGTTAGTGCTAAAGCTGAGCAGGGAGTGGTTTGTTTAATACTTGGACAGGAGACCTCCGTGTTAAACTAAGTTTCTGCTGGAAGGAACCACTCTTCCCTCTGGCCCAAACAGAACAGTGATGGGGGCACTGTGCTGTAGTGCTCCCAAAAAGCTAATACAAAGATCCACATGGCCTTCCATTGGTGCAAAGAAGTGCGGCAGTGACTAGAGGTCTGACAGGTTAACATGTCACCTTTACACGCGATCATTGTGTTGTGTCTTGCATAGTAAGATTGCGCTACATGACTTACTTAATATCGGTTTTTACTTAGCACAGAGAACTGAACAGCATGGTCCCAACACTGTTGTAAGCACCCTGGAAGTATTCATACAACAACATCCTGTCTTGTGCATACACTTTTGTAGTTCTTTAAACTTTAACTAATGCATAGGACACAACACATTGGTTCTAGCTTTAACTTAACTGCAACATAGCAGGTTAGCCATATAGTGTAAGTTACTATAACGATTTTCCATGTTCAAAACTTAGCCACTTTTGTGACACAGGTAATCCTGAGTTAACCTGATGTTGGCTTGCTAATGCATTGATCCTAATAAAAGTACACTCCCCAACTGAACAAAGGAAAAAATTAAAAAATAAAATAAACTAATGGTACAAGTAACAACTATTGATCAGTCCTGCCAAACATCTTACTCCTAGCAGTCACTCAGAGACATGCAGTGTAGTGGTTTGTAGTAAACTCCCAGCTAGTTCAATAACCTTTTTCATCTTGACCGGTTCGGAGATCCCTTCCAAACATGCAAAATCAATCATTTAAATAGGGCTGTTTGCAGCTCAAGTCATTCACATAATGAATCTTCATTGATCACCCATAAAGATTAAAACAATAAGATGTTCAAAATACTATGGATGTACATGCAAATTGACACCCCTTACTAAGGATCTTAATGAATTGACCAGATTCAGTCAGGTTTTTGAGTATTTGTATGCTGAGTACAGATTCTGAGGACTGCTCTGTTTTGGTCCTGCTTGATTTATGACTAGTGTGGCGCTGGGAGAGGTAGAGGGAGGACCAAGCTCCTCAGCTCCTCCCATTGTACTGCTGTCAGTCTCCTGGTTTCCTCCCTCAGCCTGGAGAAGTAACTGGAGCTGCAACAGCAGAGGCCTCGCTAACAGGCAGGCTCACCTGAGAGTGATTTCTAATCACCTCAGCTGTGAGCACTTGCCTTCAATTAGGCCTTCTATTTAAACACAGCCTAAGAGGCAGAAGGGGGCTTTTTGGGTTTGATGTTTTGGTGTGTAAGTGGGCTGTGCTGTTTTTGTGGTTTGATCCTGTTTTGTGTTAACTGTTTTTGTCGTTTCCTTTTTTCCCCAAAAGGGGTTTATAAATGGCCTCTGGCCCTTTTTGTTGAACTTTTGGTTGTGTTTTTCCTTCCACTCACCAACTGGCACAGTGGCCACACCTGCTGCTGTGTCACAGTAGCATTTAGGATGATTGATGCTTTATAATCCATCCAATTGATTCATAGACTGAGCCATTTGTTTGGATTATATGAGACTGCTGGATTGTTTTCCACATAATTTTTGTCTAACAGAAAAGGTAATAATGCATCTTCTTCCACACTGATTACATAGGGTGTCCCTCTGGGCTCAGTTCTTGGGCTAATGTTGTCATTACCACTATGCTTAATCATTTACAAGCATAATATTTCTTTTCATTTTTGTGCTGACAATATTCGTGTATTTATCTGAAAAACTGGCAACTATTAAACAGAGGAAACACTTCAATGGTAATTTTACTAGGGTAATTATTTTATGATGATGCACAAGTATTTGTATTCAATAAACTAAGCTAGGTGTTTACTGGTATGGTAGAGAAAACCTGATAGCACATGACCAAACCACACATATGCTGTATGGTCAATACTTGATTTTGAGATGGTAAACTAGACTTAGTACTTGCACAAATGCTCACAGGCTATAGGTGAGAGATAGGAAAATAATATAACTGTATGTTGTAGAGTCTAGACAAGGGCTTCTTAAAGTCCGGACCTCGGTCTACATCAGTCCAGACCCAGCCCACACCTCGTGTTATGAATACAATACGTTTTGAAGTGTAACGTTTTCCATTTTGAAATAAATTTTCTATTGATCAATAACTTGTTAGTGACATTGAATATACAGGGTAGCTGGAGATTATTCATAGCGATCTTGGCCCCAGATGAATGTGGTTTTAAAGTGGCTTATTTCCATATCATTGACATCATTGTCATGGTGATGCTAACTGCTAGAGTGTTGCGTGTTGTTGCTGCTGAATTCACACATTAATGTTACACTGGAGAATTGCTATCAGCTCCTAAATCGCAGATACAGAATGTGTCTCATTTTCTTGAGTACACAGTATCTACAGCTAGTGTCAATGTAGTTGTAAGAATATTAGTAGAGTCAGAAAAAAATGTGGACTAACTGTTTGAGCAATGTCTGCCTCGGTTTTGTGCTGGCCCAATCACAAGGGATGTGATGTTAATTAATGTTATTTTGTTATCGCCAATCGTTCCAGACCTCTGACCTTGAACAAAAATCAGAAACAGACTTTTCAGTCATACCAGTTTAAGAACCCCTGGTCTAGACTTTGGGAGTGAGAGCGAATTCAAGACCAATTCCAAAGCTGAGTTCAAGATCGAGGCCAGAGCTACTCAAATCTGGATATATGAATGCTAAGGACTTCAGGATACAAATTAGACAAAAGCAAATTGGCAATCAGTAGAGCTCCAAAAGGGCAGGTATTTTACAAACACAGTAATACCAATCAGAACAAACCCTCCACAATTTAAAATCACCCAGAGAGTACTGACAGGACTACTGCTGTGTTATGTGCATGTTTACCTTAAACTTTAGCAAGCTAGCCTACAGGGTTATGTGCCTGCTTACCTTAATGCCTACCTTAAATTTTAGCAAGCTAGGCTACAGGCTCATGTGCCTGCTTACCTTAATGCCTACCTTAAACTTTAGCTAGATAGCCTACAGTATTATGTGTGTGTTTATCATTTTCTTTAGTAAGCTCGCCAGCAGCATTATGTGTGTGCTTACTTAAAATTTTAGCAAACTACAGGGTTATGTGCCTGGTTACCTTAAACTTTAGCAAGCTAGCCTACAGGGTTATGTGTGTGCTTACTTTAATGCCTATCCTAAACTTTAGCAAGCTAGCCTACAGCGTTATGTGCGTGTTAACCTTCAACTTTAGCAAGCTAGCCTACGGTGTTATGTGTATTGTTACCTTTAGTAAGCTAGCTATGCACCTAAACTCAGTTTTTCGTAAGCAGATGCCATGCAACAATCAGAAAAAAACCATGTCTTAAATAAATAAATAAATAAATACGCAAGCAAGCAGACTGCTGACACAGAGGGGGACAGAGAAGCAGTTTGCAGGGTGTTCATACTGTGAGCTGTTATACCTGTGAATGAGGGAATCGGATGCTTGGGTCTTTCTGTTGTGCCATGTCTATCATATTCATCCCATTGTAGAAAATGTTCTCCAGGCAGCCATGGAAGTTGCTCTTATCAGGAAGCTGGGGTAGGTGAGGCTCTATCACACCCCCTACATATACCTTGGTGGGAATGAATTCAAAAACAAATTCAGCCAATCAGATAGTTTCTGAATTAAGGAAAACACCATGCCAATCTAAATATACAGTAAACCACTAAGCACAATTTTTCTTTTACAGCTTTTGTAGCTTAAACAAAGCAACAAAATTGTTGTAGGTTTGGGAAGATCCATGTATAGACATTGCAGAGGTAAATCAAAGCCACACAGCATGTTTACATTATAAACACAGAGAGTGACCACATCAACCACACAGTCCTACCTGAGTGTCTAGGTCCAGATGTGTGAATCCTCCACTGCAGACTGCACCCTGGGTGTGACTGTCCACAGTTAGGTTAACCTGCCGCCCGTATCGCTCGATAGTCACATAGTGCCAGTGATGATCGTCAAGGAGGTTACCCACACTCAGAGCAGTTAGGCCCTCCACCTGATGAACAGTGCTGCTCCCTATGAAAGAGAGGCTTAACATCACAACAATAACACAGGATAAGCCTCTCTGGCTTAAAGGTGTGACCAGAATCGTCATCAATTTCACCACAGATCAGCACAAGTTTACTCGGCTAAAGGTTTCAATTCAGACTGATGTTATTAGAGAATCTGGAGAGATCAATACAATTGAAAACTGTGTTCTCCTGTATTGAGGGACTGTGTAATTTGGTGATTTTCTGAAAAATTTTGTAAACTTAATATAAGGGAGATGGCTGAGAAGTTACAATGTAACCTACTTGGAAGCCACCCTGTACACCCCCAATCATATTGTAGCACCTTGTACACCCCTGAACACTCCACAGCACCCTGCACACCCGTTTACTCTGCTGTACCCTGCACACTCCTGATCACTGTGCATCACCCTGCACACCCCTGTTCACTCTGCAGCATCCTGCATACCCCCAATCATTCTGCAGCACCCTGCACACTCCTGAACACTCTACAGTACCGTGCACACCCCTGTTCACTCTGCAGCACCCTGCACACCCGTTTACTCTGCTGTACCCTGCACACTCCTGATCACTGTGCAGCACCCTGCACACCCCTGTTCACTCTGCAGCATCCTGTACACCCCCAATCATTCTGCAGCACCCTGCACACTCCTGTTCACTCTGCAGCATCCTGTACACCCCCAATCATTCTGCAGCACCCTGCACATCCCTGTTCACTCCGCAGCATCCTATACACCCCCAATCATTCTGCAGCACCATACACACGCTAATCACTCTGCTGCACCCTGCACACCCCTGATCACTCTGCAGTACCCTGCACACTCCTGTTCACTCTACAGCACCCTGCACACCTCTGATAACTCTACAGAACCCTGCACACCCCAATCACTCTGCTGCACCCTGCACACCCCTGATCACTCCACAGCATCCTGCACACCCCCAATCAGTCTGCAGAATCCTGCCCAACCCTGATCATTCTACAGCACTGTGCACACTCCTGATCACTCTGCAGCACCCTGCACACCTCTGATAACTCTACAGAACCCTGCACACTCCTGATCACTCTGCAGCACCCTGCACACTCCTGATCACTCTGCAGCACCCTGCACACTCCTGATCACTCTGCAGTACCCTGCACACCCCTGTTCACTCTACAGCACCCTGCACACCCCTGATCACCCAACAGCATCCTGTACACCCCCAGTCATTCTGCAGTGCCATGCACACCTCTGATAACTCTACAAAACCCTGCACACCCCTGTTCACTCTACAGCAGCCTGCACAACCCTGATCCCTCCACAGCACCCTGCACACCCCAATCACTCTGCTGCACCCTGCACACCCCTGATCACTCCACTGCATCCTGCACACCCCCAATCAGTCTGCAGAATCCTGCACAACCCTAATCACTCTACAGCACTGTGCACACTCCTGATCACTCTGCAGCACCCTGCACACCCAACATATGTCCCAGTCATGCTGGTCCTACCCAGGCTGAGGTGCAAGTACAGACGGGCATTCCTCAGCTCCAGAAGCAGAACGTCCCCTTGGAGCCCACTGCTGTACAGGAGCACCCCATCCTGCTCTTTGGTCTTAAAGTTTAGGGTAATGTTCTCCCTGAGTGTCCGGGACGTCCTTGCGGGGAACATGTAGGCCAACATGTCATCTCCATCAAATGACATCACGTAGGATTCTGAGACACACACATGAAAGAATACAAATGAAACAAAGTGGCTACTGTGCATCACCCAGGTAGGTGCTATACAATGTTGATGGCTAAGGTGAATTATTATTGTAGCAAGGGCCTCTAATCTAGGTCCTGTTAATCTAGACACAAGACCTTCAATTAATTATTAAATCAATTAATAAATCGATCAATTAACTTTGTAGGCGAGATGTGAAAATGGCAGATTTGGTAGCTGAAATAAATGAGGTTTCTGATGTGGTTTGAACATGCTAATTGCACTTTATTGATTGGAACCTGTAAGCAGGTAGCTAGGCTGAGCATTGCACAATAAATAACCCAGTTGGCTAGCCTGAACATCTGAAATACTGAAGATGAAAGAGGAGAAAATAGAAAGAGGGATGATGAGAGTGATTTTCCTGCATTCTGGTTCAGTCATTCATAGCTGCAACAAAGTTGTTAATCAAACAGTTGCCAGATGTAAATGATGGTACAGCTGCTCTGCCTATAATTGGTGTTTAAGATCTCTCCATACCCCTCCCTGTCCTCACAACTCAGCAGCCAGCTCACACAGCTCTGTTGCACACACCCATCCCCACTGTGCTATGACTCAAAGATCTCATGAGGGTTCTCTATCTTGGGATAGGGTACTATGTCTATGTAAATAATTTCTACAGAAATACAACCCAGTTCCACTTGAACGTCCATCATCTAAAGTTAAGGGAATTTGGGACCGTCCATAAAAGCAAGCTGGGCTTCCGAAGGGTCGCGGCTAATGCTCTCCCTAGGAAAGCAGCTCAGGGGGGCTGATGCAGAAAAAGTTCCAGAAGATTCTGTGTCAACAGCTTGTGAGATTTGGTGAAGAGACTGATGCTCCCCAGGAGAAAGTTTCAGCCAGCAAACAACCCTCCTGCTTAACTGTGTGCATCATAGGGACAGCAGCTCCCTTAAAAACAAACCACAGAGGGAGGAAGTTCTGCATGAGGACAGGAAACTCCTCAACAAAACTATCCAGCAATGTGAGGGCTGTGATGTACCACTCTGCCCAAACAAAGCACACTGCAAACTACAAACTAACAACCTTGTTACTGTTCATGAAAACTTGCAATGGCTAGCTAATTTTGAATGTAACAGCATATTGTTTCATACAATATGAATAAATACTACAGATATGTACTAGGCATGTATAAGCCCCCACTGTACTCTAAACAGGTTCATTTTACATGTGGCTGTTACATTGATTGTAACCATATCTAATGTTACCCATCTGAAATAGGGAATTCTTAACTTTTCATATCAAGTTAGTCTCATAATGGACCAGAGACTAATTGCTTCATAATTTCAGTGTCGACTGTCAGCACAGTACTGTTCTGGGACACTCTCCCAATGGGGCAAACCAGTTCCTTTCAAGACAGGCCAAAGAAGCTAGTCTGCAGACAGACTCTTCTCTTTTCTAATGTACAGTTAGAGTGCCATGAGTCAGTACAGTACTGTCCCTAGTCAGTCCTCTAGTGGCGCAAGCCAGTAACTGCACCGTCACTCCAGTGGCCTGCCACTAACTTGCCACTGGCCACAGAACTGTTACAACCCCTACTGCAGGATTTAAGTGGTAGTGGTCCCAGTATGCTGAACTGGAAGTTACAGATTAAAACACCTTTTTATTCATCTTGAATCATATGTTGGTTTCTACAAAAGACGTTTTCTGATAAAAAAGCATATTGTGTTGCATTCTTTACCATAAGCACAGCCATAGACCTCCAGCCGGACCCCGATCTTGCCACCCAGCTCTGTGTTCCACTCCAGCGGCAGGAACCGCAGGTGCTTGGCTGTGAAGGTGTAGTGGAAGACGTGTCTTTTCACCTGGTAGTAGTTCCAGTTTCCTGACAGAGTCTGTGCAATGAGAAATGTAGTTTCTCTAGTTAAATACAAGATAGACTGTCCTCCCCCTGAAGAGCTGTTTGGGAAAACTGGCCTGTTATATTAACTATAACTAGTCTATATTATGCGAATTATATACAGTGCCTTGAAGTTTAAAAAGTAAGTTCCTTGTTCTTCGGTATTACACTGCTTGTTTTCAATGGGGCTACACGAAGATTCTAACATTAGATAATGGCTTGGCTGGAACACTGATCAGCTGATTCGAACTCGATTGTCACGTCATCCAGAACAATTTGTCTGGCAAATCGTTCTGCAACTTTCTGTCCATGACAAGACCATAGATTTGGAGCAGATATAGTAGAATTCTATCAGGATTATTCTATACAAACGGTTATGTTTGTTGTTTGTTGTCTGACAGCAGGTTTTTTTTCTCTGCTCTGATTGATTCGCTTTCCATACCTAGGGTGGCCAGAGGGGTGGCCAAGCTTCACCCTAGGATGGCTGTGGCCACCCCCAGTCAGATCCCCGCACGACAACTTAATGGCCCACTAATGTTTTTCACGGAGCTACGTTATCTAGTACTAAGAGTCTGCAGCGCAGCAGAGAAAACTTCAATTTTGAAAGTTAATCAGACAGACGAGTTACATAGCCATGCGCAAACTCTACATGATTCTCGAACTTTGATAGTGTCTGCTAAAATAAGCAGTTTTAACATATGTTATCAAATGCTGTAATTAAATTCTAAAAACCATGCAGTGCTATCCAAATGTAAGAGCTGAGTAGTTAGATGTAGTTATTTGTTTATCATTTTAAATCAATTGGATTTCATTATTATCATTGTTTCATTGATCTGATTCTACTTATAAATGACTTGTCAAGGCCAGTAACTAGTTGTACTTCTAATGGGCAATACATTTAAAAAAATTTACTATGCACCTTTGTGAAGTAGCAGTACCACGAACGAACATGACTTACCACGAACTGCAATGTTGGATATATAATGTAAGGTGAACACAGTAGCGGCTTCTCACATTTAGCTGTTATCAGCCTCTCAGTCCATTATGCCAATATATCCAATAAACAAACTGAAAGATTATATTCATTCATTTCAGTCGACCCAGCAACGACCCATTTCGTGTATGCACTCCGTCCTGCCGAGACCACCTGGGTAATTTTGCTTGGCGAATCAGAGCGTGGCAGTGAGGGACGTGGATGAGGTAAAACACTAATGTCAGCAGAACACTCCTGACCGTCTTTAAATTTCTTCAAGATGGAAAGAGCACGGTTAGGTTCTCATGTGAAATAAACTGCCTGTCTTGTAATTTGATAAATACACAGTAAACTACATGTTTATCGTACTGAACGCCTGCTGTTTGAGACCACAGTTTCAACTATAGTACAGGGAAGCGATGTATATTTGCACTGCAAAGTTTCCGGGCTGCGTTCCAATCCGAAATAAAATCCTCCCTTCACTTCTTCCCTCGAAACGAGTGAGCCCTCCAGTGACGTAGCAGGCGAGGGAGCCCTTCCCGAGCGAGGGGGAGCAATGGAGGGGAGGGGATGTAGCTGTCTGAATTGGAATGACCCTCACGGTTCTTCCCCACTGTGCGTTTCTTCCCAAGGACTGGATTGCCGCAATGTGTCCTTGCAGGCTGCAGGACCTGTTCCAGTTAAACTCTCCACCGCATAACCAATGTAAAGACGGAGAGAGTTCTCTCTAGGCAATGTTATGTAACTTAACCAGCAATATAGTTAGACAGTGAAGATGCATGTTAGCTAGATATACCTACATATCTAGCATATTCCCCATGCCAAAATCCTTATATTTTCCATGAGCATAAAACCATTTTAAGTCGATGTTTATATTTACTATTAATAGATGTTATTTTCAATAAAGTTGCCAAGCTTTTCCGATGTGAAGTCACTTATTTGTATGCACAATTTAATAATCATATTAAATAATTATCACAATCATAACAATAGTTACTATAATTATTTGTGTAGCATTTTTGAGCAGGGTGAATCCCGAAGTGATTTGCATAGACAAGTAAAGATAATTAATAAAATCGGTAACGATAAAATATGGTAAAACAGATTAGTACCTAACTGCAACAGTAACCAAGTAATGATAAATAAGCGTAAGGTGTAACAGGGTTTAAAAGTACATATGTGTAGAGACAGGTAAAATGATGAACAAAAAATAAAAATCAATATCAATATTAGAAGAATTACCCCGAAATTATAATGAGATATATATTTATAGGCAATTATACCGGTATGTTTAAATGGCGATTTAAAAACAATTTGTGTTCCACAGAAGATTTTATTGTATTATTTATATAACTGTTACATTTGAAGATTCAGGAAATGTAGGTTATTCTTAACAAAATGCATGGCTATGGCAGCTATGCCTCCACCAGCTTATAAGAGGTTATGATTAAAACTTCATGGCCAAAACGTATATTTTTTTGGACTACCAATTAACTTGATAAGCGGCTATTGAGTGTTGGGCATTTCCTTTGAATCTGTAAGAATTAAATAACAACCACCACCAACAACATAGCATTTTAATGAATGGATTGTATAATCAATCGGCAACAGAGGTCTCTGAACTTGGTAAACGTTTTTAAATTTGCTTATTCTTTGGTAGCAAGAGCATAATATTCAAATAAAGTTTAACACGTGCGCAAGCGAGCAAGCATCGGCGTGCATTCTGGGCAATATCAACGCTTGGAGGGATGATTTTTGTTGGCTCCGTTGGAGGGAGTGAAATCGAGGGCTTGAGCAAATGAAAATTCGCCCTTCCCTCAACAAATCTGGATTGGAATCTCCCTCACGGAGACAATTTCTATGAATCTCCACCCCCAAACGCGCAAGTCTCCCAGGCACGTTTAAAGATTCAAGGTCAAACTAGGGACAGACACTGAAAAGGCGCGCAGCGGATCGAAAAAGCGCTGAAGTCGCGCTGAGCGTGGGTCTTAATAGACCCCTAAATAAACAAAATATGCAGCATCGTAAAAAAAAATGTGGTAAATTGCTGATTTTTCGTTGATTCTGCAAATCGCAGAACTGCGAAAAAGCTTAAGGGAATCATAACTATCTGCAAGCTGCTAACAACTGTTAGCCAGGCACTGTATTTTTGACACTGAGTTTTGGCTAAATGAATCTAATTTATTTCATATCGATAAGCTAGACAGCTGGCTGAAGTATACATGACATTAGCTCAGACAGGCAACGTTAACGTTTTCCTGATTTGTCATTGCAACAACAACTTGGTTTGATCACTTGCTCTGCCTGATGGTAACCTCAGAAAGCTAGCTGGCTTGCAAAGCTTGGCACATATTCTAGCTAGCATTAGCTAACGTTGGCCAACTTCAGCATAATCTAAAACCTCAGGCTTTTAAAATAGTCTTGTCCATCAGAATTCAGTGTACCTTCCTGGCACTTTATTTTTATGTTTCTGTATTTTTATGGTATAACATAACACATTCTAATATTTTATCCCTAGCTGAAATGGATGCCCTTATGGTATGGGATTCAGTGGGCTACAGAAGGATATGAGGTAATCGGCTTCTTCAGTTATCAATAAATTAATAACTAAAGAACTGTGTAGTTTTTATTCCAATGATAAATTATATTTTTGTTTGTGTATCTGGGTTAGCATTGCTGCAATTCATTAAGGCAATATTAGGTATGCTAGTTAAATAGGTAATAACGTTACAAATGGAAAACAAGTTGTGAAGAATGTGAAGCTCTTGACCTGGAAACACAAATCCATGTACAATTTTAAACTAACTTTAGATTAAATTTATGGATGTTGAGGACAGTCATAATTATTACACTGTACATACACCCAACAATCCTGAAACAATGGAAGGTACAAATAAATAATTATTTTAAAACAGAAAGAATTAAATGTGGAAATAAAATTTTAGTTTATCTATTCATGTGCCACAAATGTTCTTCCATAGGCATATTGTGGCTGCAAACTAAATGAGCTACCACTTTAAAAACTGATTGGTTGTTTATAATATATATTGTTTGTCTCTTCACACAAATAAATTCCACATTAATGGAATAGTTGTGGGGAGTTAGTTATCACTGAAGCAGCATAGTCAGCAAAGCATCTTCGCATGCTGGTTGTGGAAAATTCACCTGAAGCAGATTGAAGAAAGTTAATTACATGGTGAATACACACACTGTATGTATTTCTGTATGTGAGAATAAATGACACTTAAAATTATATCATGTAACAGGACAGTGCTGTATCATGTACACTGATGAGGGTTTATATTCGCTGCCCCCATGCACCATTAAAACAAGGCCTGTGGGGAAGAGGATAGCATTATCCATAACTGCACACTAATGCATTGCAGCTGTGTGAATACTGTATTAGCAAACACATGGGGAAGTGTTTTAATGTTTTCTCAATAACTTTGTGATTAAGCAAATTGTAGAAAACATGATTAAAAGGAGTGTGGCTGCGACAGAGTGGTGTTCTCTACGATCATGCTGCTAGTTTCTCAAAACAGAATGAACCTGGCAGTGTACATGAAAATCTCTAAGATACTGCAGTTATCACTGTTTAACAATGTTGGATAGATTACAAAATATGTTGGCTTTAAGCAAACACAAAAGTTAAAAAACTAATGAGGTGAGCCCTAGATATTATAGTCAGCCTGGATCATGAGGGCCTGCGCTTACTGAGTTCCCGCCCCTCTGGGTGTAGGGCCTCCAGGAGTCGGGCCGGTCCCCATACAGAAGACTGTACTTGGTGACCCAGTCATGAGAGATGAACGTCCCTTGGGTAGCGATAGCTACCAGGCGATATTTCCGTTGCAGGTCGATCTGGAGCCAAGGCTGCCGGTCCCTGGGAGATGGAGACCAGCCACTGCTTCCTGTGCAGAACACATACACACACAAGCATATTACAGCTTTCTATACATAACATATACACACATACATATCACAGTGATTAGATTTCTATGTAATTCAGTGTAAAATATTCATGGAAATAAACAGCCCAAAGCAATTACAAACCATCTACATATGTGTACTGCAATGATATTCAAACTATAGTGGCGTGCAGTGGGTGAACAAATCATTATTTGTGAATGACTCTTTTTAGTGAGTCGTTTGTGTCTCTTCACTAGCACAACTGAGTCTATTGTTTTTACAGGATTAGTCAGGTTGTTTTTTTAAAGAAACAGAAGGTGGAGATGGGGGAGGAGGAGCGATGCCAAAAACGCAAAGCACAATGGGAGATGAGTTCCATGGTGTTTGTTGTTGTATGGAATCGGAAATGTTTATGTGATAAGTGGAGGGGTTGTCTGAAAATAATTCTCCCAAACTTTTGTTTTATCAAACTGCAATTCATGTAAAAATAAATGAATGTAACTAAACTGTGGTAACACAGTATGTTACCACATTTATTTTTGCAGCGTACACAAAATTAAACAGTCAATAAAAAGAAAATGATAAAAAATAAAGTACAATAAATATGTAAACATAACAAATATAAACTATTAAAATTATCACTAATTTATATGTTTAAATAAATATGATCAAATAAATAATGAAAAACACTTAACAACAATCAAAATAAATAATATGTAAATATCTACTGTAGACATCACAAGAAAAAAAATGCACAAATAAACAAATAAAGAATTGTTATTTGTTCTTGCCAGTGCTCTTAGAGTTGATAACTACACCAGGTTGGCATATAGGTATGCAAGCTGCTGCACTTTATTTCTGAGAGGAGAGGCTGGATCAGCAGAACCAATCTGTCCTGTTTTAGAGAAAATTCTCTATGAGGGCACAGATGCAGCCACAATGCGTCTAGTCGAGCTTTACGCTCAAGTGATGTGCGCCCCAATCAAAATAGTAGAAATTTGTTCCTGTGACCCCATAATGCTTGGTTCTATCCTCCAAAAGAGGAAAAATGTATTGGTGTTTATCATTTACCTGTGCTTCCCTGTTTATCCATTTGTTCTGTTAGGGTCTAGTTAGTGTGCTTGTTCTTAGCTAGTGTATTTGCTTGCACATTTGTGCTGGTTAGCCCACGTAATCCTGTTCATTAGCAACTGTGAACAAGACAAGTTGTAAGGATGACTTCGTCATCGGGGGGACCTCAAATTCGTGGCCAATCAAAACTTGAAAAGAGCCAACTCAGAACATCAAACAGTTTGAGTTGCCTCAAACTGAGCCAATCTGCCCATCACTACCAAACTACCTGCATAGTTACACCAAATTACAGAAAACTGTGCATTACCCTAATAGGATTTTATCAAAATGGTGAAAGAAGAAAGAAAATTAAAATAATGAAAAACTATACAATGTTAAACAATCATTTACACAATGCATCGCAATAGTGAAAACATTTATGCTCCCTACATAATCAAAATCAAACAGGATATCAAAACAGTGACTCCCTTGGCAGAAATTGTTGTCACTAAATCCTTTCTAAGATTAATAACTGTTGGCAAAAAATGAGTATGATAGAAAGTAGAGAGGAAAGCTTAATCTATCAACCAGATCTCTCTAAAGTTTTTCTTACAACTTACCCATAGCTATACCTACCATACAGTTTAGCAAAGTTGGCAGAGTACAGAAAGCTGTATCGAGAGGAGGCTGAGAGGGAAGATGCAGAGAGTGAAGCAACCAGTGGATCAACACAGTCTTCTGGAGACAGGCAGAGAGAGAAGCAGGGAGGGAAGGAGAATTTCACATTTCAAACTCAGTTTTATTAGGGCAAGCACAAATGGAACCAAAACACAGTGGGCCTCATTTATCATACATGAACCAAACAAATTTGATCATAAATGCATTTACGCAAAAAATGTGGGCTTTATCAAAGTTCTTTTATATCAGTTTGTTCGTAAGATCCGAAGAGATTTCACAAGTGCTCTAAACTGTTCGTGTTGTGTGCTTAAATGGAAAAAACAGGGCTGTAAAGCTTGTTTTTCCTTTCACTATTCCACTCACTCATCTTTTAATGGATTAAAAATGAGTAGCAAATTATTTTTTAGTAATATAGTAATATTATAGCGGTTCAAATTGTTATGTAAAATCACTATTGGATTCAACATTAAAACAGGTGATCGTTCATCCTGATTAATCAAATGAAATCTTATTTGGAATTTTACATAAATTCCATAAAACACATGAATAGCATTAAATCAGGTGCAGAAACCATTCCTAAATCCTTCATTGATATGGCTGACCTCACTCTAGTAGCTCTAAGAAAAACTTAAGCAGTCAACACATCTCCGAAACAGTGCAGAAAAAGGACTGTCATAATACAATCACATTCTTATTTAATTAATATACATTCTTATGTTATTGGATTGATATAGCCAGCTGATTGGGCCCTTTACTGTGTAGGAATTTGTGATCAAATTTTCTCCAATCTTTGAAAAATAAATCTAAACATTACAATCGTTGTCGTTAATTTTATTCAAGGTAAAATGATGGTTTGAAAAGGAAAGGGACTGCAGAGTGGAAGAGTAATATCACAGACCAAGTGCTAAACAGGAAACCAAACGAAAAAACAAAAACTTTTTGTTGCATCTCAAGAGAAACACAAAAGTTCTGAGGAGGCTTTTTATGAAACACGACAGTAGTCACAAGGTACACATCAACAGAAAGGAAGGTTTATTAACCATATACCTCCATACACCAACTTAGGTTGATGCAAGAGAGAGAGAGAGAGAGAGGTTGCCAGGCTGCTTCCTTCTATACCAACAGGTGACAACAAATGAAAAATCTAATACCATACAGGACCAATCACATTACCATGCATGTTTTACTGTAATAAAACTTAGGGTGCAAGACCATAAAGTGGACTGAACACACTCACTTATGACCTTTCTTGCTAAGGAATTAGCACAAGGAATCCAACACTTTTCTCGTAGCTTTGACAGAATGTAATTTCTTCCACTGTGCCCAATTTCATGATGAATGTGACACAGAAGTAGTGTAGAGACATGATGATTCTTGGGTAAAATGGCAGGATGTTTCTGTTCAGTAGGTATTGCCGCTTGCTTAAACATCCACCTACTCTTAGAGTGCCGTTGTCAAGAAATGGATCCAACCTGAAAATTGAGCTGTCCTTGTGAACATTTAAATGTCCTTTCTCCAGACATGAAACTTCCTGTGGTAATCCCTTCCTTTGACAAAATTGAAGAACAGCACTCTCTGCATCTTCCATATCCTTTATGGAGAGCACTTCAGGAGATTTCCACTTGTATTCAATTACTTGACCATCGTTACACTTCTTGGAAAGTAGTAGGAGAAGCGACTTGAACTTAAGAAACCAAGCTACTGCCTTTTTTAGCCCAGTCCAAGATGAGTAGAGATGTAAGAGAGTTGTGGTTGAATCACAGTCAGTCTTCATGGTAAAATTTACGGTAACGATTCCTCTTTTAAGCTCAGGATCCTCTAAAGACAAAGTAAACTCGGATGGCGGGTTGGGCCAACACTCTGGAGAGTCTTTTTAGAACTCTGGGCCATTGATCCAACTTTTGTTCTTGAGAAAGGCATGAGCAGACTGTCCACGGGAGGCATAGTCAGCGGGGTTCTGCTTGGTTCCAATATATTTCCATTGTGAAACCTCTGATGCACCTCTGATGATATTCACACGGTTTGCAACAAAGGTCTGAAATCGTCTGCTTTCATTCCTGATGTATCGCAGAACAGTCATACTGTCGGTCCAGAACACAGATTTATCAAGCTCCATTTGCAACTCCATAGAGAGCATGATGTTGATGCACACAGCCAATACTGCTGCAGTGAGTTCCATCTGTGGCGTTGTCATCTGTTTTAGGGGTGCCAGTCTTGATTTTCCCATTAAGAAAGTCACATGCACTTTGTTGCGGGTGGTAACCCTCAAATAAGTTACTGTTCCATACCCAACATCACTTGCATCACAGAAATGATGCATTTGTGCTGACTTTATTTCTTCTAATCCTATGGGCATGAAGCTTTGACTGACTTTGAACTCACAACAGTCACACTGTGTAGATCCTGTATCCACTGTCTCCACGCTTTTGCATGCACATCTGGAATTTTCTCATCCCAACTAAGATTGCGTTCGCAAAGCTCTTGCAGAACTCGCCTTGCTGGAAGAATCAAAGGAACGATAAATCCAAGAGGATCATAAGCAGAGCCAACAATGGACAATATTCCTCGTCTAGTGTGTGGATGTGCCTTAATAGATACATGGAACTTGAATGAGTCATCTTCAACACACCACTGGATACCTAAGGCTCTCTCAACAGGCAGGTCCTGCACCTCCAGGTCCAAACTTTTTATCTCTTTGGCCCTTTCAGTGTTTGGAATGGAGGCCAAAACCACTCTACTGTTGCTGATCCATTTTGTCAAATTGAAGCCACCAGCTGCACAAAGTGACTTCAACTCCTTCCATAGTGCAATGGCATTGTCCTCTGAGTCTACCGCTTTCAACAAATCATCCACATAAAAGTTGTTTTTCACTGTGCTGATGGCTTCAGCAGAGAAGCACCCTTTGTTATCCTCAGCTGTCTTCCTTAGGCCATAGCTTGCACAGCTTGATGATGATGTTGCTCCAAAGAGATGTACAATCATCCTGTATTCCTTTAATGGCTGGCTGATGTCCCTGTCTGGCCACCATAGAAAGCGGAGGAAATCTACATGCTGAGGCAAGACTCTCACTTGATGGAACATCTTTTCCACATCAGCCATAATAGCTACACCACCATGGCGGAAGCATACTAAGACACCAATCAAGGTGTTTGTTAGGTTGGGGCCTTGTATGAGCTCAGCATTGAGAAAGGTTCCTTGGAAGGCTGCAGAACAGTCAAACACCACACGAAAACTTCCTTTTTTGGGGTGGTATACTTCGTGGTGTGGTATATACCTCTCCTTACCAATTTCCCTTTTCAGCTCAGCTTGAGGCACAAGTTCAGCATGCCCACTTATAAGAATATTTTCCAGGAATGCCTGGTACTCATCATGAAATCCTTTGTTTTTCTTACATTTCCTCTTAAGTGACATGGCCCGCTGCTCTACCAGGACACGGTTTTTTGGCATTCTAGGATCATCCCTCTTAAAAGGCTAGGGCAACTGGTAATGTCCTTCTTTAAACTCAGCTGTCCATTATTGTCATGAATTTTCTAACATCATGTGACATTTCTTTCTTTTAAATGTAACTGTTCTCTGGGAAGTCATAGTTAAATTGCTGAACCAAAAGGTTATTCAAGTTTTCCACTGAGTGTTGGCATAGACACAACACTGACCCTGCTGACTGGTGCAAATATTTTCCACATTAAGAGGACCATTCACTACCCAACCTAGTAGTGTCCTAATAGCAAAAGGCCCATTACCTTGGCCATTTATGACCCTCCATGGCTCCATAAACTTTGGTGCATTCACTCCAATTAGTAGGTCTATGTCAGCATCAATCCTGGGGATGTGATCATTGTGAAGATACGACCACTTTTCTATGCCTTCCTGCTTAGGGATATGCTGTTTACTGACTGGTATATCCTGTTGAGTGTATACATCAGGTAACTCCATGAACTTGGTTCCTTCCAAGCTACACACTTCTAGCCCCTTGACCATTAAGGTGTTAACAGGTCTGTCTTGTCCCATGGTGTGCAGAAGTATTTGACAGTGCTTGCCCTTTGCATTTAGCTGCCTCCTAAGCCTTTCTGTGCAGAATGATGCAGAGCTCCCAGGGTCTAGGAATGCATAAGTTTGAATAATATGGTTTGAACTGTTCAATTTGACTTGCACTGGTATGACTGCAAGAGTGTGGTCTATGTCGCTCGACTCAAGCCCCTGTGTGACCTGAGTGAAACCAGACCACTATTTACAGCTTTGCTTTTGCTTTCTTTTCTTGAAATGTGCAAAATGCTTGGATGCCTTTCAGAGCATGCAGAGCAAGTAAGCCGTTTTTTACAGTCCTTACTCATGTGACCCTTGTGTCAAACACCCAAAACAAATTCCCTTTATTTTCAGCAAGTCCACCTTTGCATTATGAGACCGGTTCATTATGTCTTTGCATGCTTCAATTCGATGGCTACCATTACAAACAGGACAAAGCACAGGACGAGATTTGGGAGCCTGAGAAGCAGCTGACTTTTCTGCTCCAGAAGATTTACCATTGTCTTCAGGAACAACTGCTACTGTTGTAGCAAAACTACTGCTCCTGCTTTTTGATTTAGCCATTTGTGCCATTGTAGGCTTCAGCAACCTTCTACTGGAAATGGAATCTTTAATGTCTCCAAAAAGTGGATCCTGCATAATTCTAGCACTCTTTTCCATAAAGCAGACAAGATCCATAAATGAAGCTTGACTTTGTGTCCGTTCCAAAATGCCATATGCTACGGACCTCCATTTCTCCCTCATCTTGTAAGGCAGTTTTGATATAATATGCTTTAGGTTTGATGGGAGATTGAGTTCATCAATGTATTCAATGCTTTGCATTAGATTGAAACAGCCTCTAAGAAAGAGGGCATAGCGTTGTAGTCCGTCTCCATCATCTGGTTTTATGTTAGTCCAGTTCAAAGCCTTTTCCATATATGCATTGCTAATTTGGATTTCATGTCCGAAGTGCAGCTCTAAAAGCCTTTTTGCTTCTGCATATCCTGTGTCTGCATCCATATGAAGGCAACTCCTGACAAGCTCATTGGACTGACCAGATGTAAATTGTTCCAGGTTGTATAACCTATCTTGGCTACTATCAGTTTTGCTTTCAATGCCATGCTCAAATGCTTGCATGAAGGGTCTGAAATTTAATGGCTGACAATCAAACACAGGAATATCTCGACTTGGAAGTGAGGACAGTTTTTGTTGTTGTACAATTAGACTGGCAATATCGTGTAGGCTATTTCCATTAGCAACTGAAGTTTGGAGTTGTGAAGGGGAAGTTGGCAATCCAGGCTGGGAGGTTGGCTGTATTACAGATTTCTGAAATGGTTTAGGTGGCTCAGGCCCTTGGTGTATGATCCTTTGCAAAGGAGTTTTGGGAACTGCATCAATCTTTACGAATTCAACGGGAGATGAATTTGGATTCAAAGATTGCTCAGACTTTGAATCCAGAATAATACTCGTTCTTGCCATCCTGTGGCAATTTTAATCTGTCTTGAGACTGCAGGGACTCTTCATAACTCTGCAATACCTTCACTTTTGCATCAGCTGCAGCTAGGTGAGTTTCCAATACTACCTCTTCCATTGCATTTTGTATCTGTTTTTTGTAGCTTCAAGACCTGATTTTTCTTTAACCCTGCAGCACGCCGCAACAGAGCTGCCCTTTCAGCTTCTGCTTTAATGAGACAGATGATACAGATGACCCTTTGCTCACAGCAGTTCCAGAACGACTTGATTTGGACCTTGAGACATCGGATACACTGTTATGTGGAGCAATCACAGATTGAGAGTGACCAGAAGCACTTTCCCACATCTCTACTTCATTTAAAAAGGTTTCAAAAGTAGAATTTTTTGGTGTATACCATTCATGGTCTCTTTCCTTTTCCTCCTCACTTAATAATGTTTGCACAGACACATTAAGTTCCTTAAATTCATTTAATGCTGAATTAAACATTTCAAGACCTTTATTAATGACGTCGATGTCGGCTCCATCCTTAAGCATGTTTTTTAACTCATTCATCTTGCGTGTACAAACTCCAAGCTTTCAGCTGCACGTTCCGCAAAGCAGCTTTAAATTCTCGTCTATCATGGCGGCAAATAACTTTCAGTTTAAAGTAAAAAATATTTATCGACCACAAGTTCTCACAATTCAAATTAAATTCAGAAATACGATAGGAATGCGGTTTCCAACATAAACTCCCCTCGTTGATTTCAAAGTTTCAAAGATTTACAGTAGAAGATAGACCGCTCCAATAGCGATTAAACTTCAAATAGCAAGAGTCACTCCTGTAGTGACTTATCAAATGGGCTTGTTGCCAACAAAAACTTTGATTGTTTCAC
Organism: Albula goreensis; assembly: GCA_022829145.1. Taxonomy (NCBI): domain Eukaryota; kingdom Metazoa; phylum Chordata; class Actinopteri; order Albuliformes; family Albulidae; genus Albula; species Albula goreensis. Next base: position 26,743,026 of record CM040762.1, on the reverse strand, counting down.
TAAATGCAAACAATTGCAATGTTCCACTATGCGATTCCAACACATCTTTGTTGATCGCCATAATTCTTTACTAATGTAGTGGCGTTAATTCCAAATTACAACTTCTATTTCATAGTCACATATAGGCACTGTCAGGTTCTTTACGCGTGGTCATTAAGGGGTTGTTGCGATACCTTGTGATCCGGGCAGGTGTAGACGGGCAGGCAGGGTAGCAAGCAGGCGGGCAGGGTAGCAAGTGTGCAAACAAGGTAGCAGGCAAGCAACAGAATAGGTGGGTGAATAGAAAAGGGTGTTTGCTGATTATGTGAAAATAATTAAAATAATAAAGTAAAAATATCTCCAGTTTCTTTCTTAAATTCCAAACTTTAAAATCAAATACAACGATGACAGCGACGACGATAACGACGGTAAAGAATTTCAGGCTTTCAGTGCCTTCCACGTTCAACTCCATTGTTTAACTGATACAAAATAAGAGTCTAATTTCAAATTAAAAGTTTTCTATTCAATAAGAGTTCTAATATATGATACATATACACACACACACACACAATTTCCAATTAACTTAATTTAGGCTCCTACACATCCGGCCCCTTATACAGTGGTGCTTGAAAGTTTGTGAACCCTTTAGAATTTTCTATATTCCTGCATAAATATGCCATACAACATCATCAGATTTTCACACAAGTCCTAAAAGTAGATAAAGAGAACCTAGTTAAACAAATGAGACAGAAATATTATACTTGTTCATTTATTTATTGAGGAAAATGATCCAATATTACATATTAGTGAGTGGCAAAAGTATGTGAACCTTTGCTTTCAGTATCTGGTGTGACCCCCCTGTGCAGCAGTAACTGCGTCTAAACGTTTCCAGTAACTGTTGATCAGTCCTTCACACCGGCTTGTAGGAATTTTAGTCCATTCCTCGTACAGAACAGCTTCAACTCTGGGATGTTGGTGGGTTTCCTCACATTAACTGCTTGCTTCAGGTCCTTCCACAACATTTCGATTGGATTGACGTCAGGACTTTGACTTGGCCATCCCAAAACATTAACTTTATTCTTCTTTAACCATTGTTTGGTAGAATGACTTATGTGTTTAGGGTTGTTGTCTTGCTGCATGGCCCACCTTCTCTTGAGATTCAGTTCATGGACAGATGTCCTGGCATTTTCCTTTAGAATTCTCTGATATAATTCCGAATTCATTGTTCCATTAATGATGGCAAGCCGTCCTGGCCCAGATGCAGCAAAACAGGCCCAAACCATGATACGACCACCACCATGTTTCACAGTTGGGACAAGGTTCTTATGTTGGAATGCAGTGTTTTCCTTTCTCCAAACATGATGTTTTTCTTTTAAACCAAAAAGTTCTATTTTGGTCTCATCCGTCGACAAAACATTCTTCCAACAGCCTTCTGGCTTGTCCACGTGATCTTTAGCAAACTGCAGACGAGCAGCAATGTTCTTTTTTGAGAGCAGTGGCTTTCTCCTTGCAACCCTGCCATGCACACCATTGTTGTTCAGTGTTCTTCTGATGATGGACTGAACATTAATATTAGCCAATGTGAGAGATGCCTTCAGTTGCTTAGAAGTTACCCTAGGGTCCTTTGTGACCTCGCCAATGGTTACATGCCTTGCTCTTGGAGTGATCTTTGTTGGTCGACCACTCCTTTGGAGGGTAACAATGGTGTTGAATTTCCTCCATTTGTACACAATCTGTCTGACTGTGGATTGGTGGAGTCCAAACTCTTTAGAGATGGTTTTGTAACCTTTTCCAGCCTGATGAGCATCAACAACTCTTTTTCTGAGGTCTCCAGAAATCTCCTTTGTTTGTGCCATGATACACTTTCACAAACATGTGTTGTGAAGATCAGACTTTGATTAATCCCTGTTCTTTAAATGAAACAGGGTGCCCACTCACAACTGATTGTCATCCCATTGATTGAAAACACCTGACTCTAATTTCACTTTCAAATTAACTGCTAATTGTAGAGGTTCACATACTTTTGCCACTCACTAATATGTAATATTGGATCATTTTCCTCAATAAATAAAGTATAATATTTCTGTCTCATTTGTTTAACTAGGTTCTCTTTATCTACTTTTAGGACTTGTGTGAAAATCTGATGATGTTTTAGGTCATATTTATGCAGAAATATAGAAAATTCTAAAGGGTTCACAAACTTTCAAGCACCACTGTATCTACTGCAGAGTGTTGGCTATAACAAACAACGGAAAATATTTTCAACAGGAGCCTTCAATATTTATAATGCCAAATATTTACATACATACACACCAATTTCCAATTAACTTAATTTAGGCTCCTACAGGGGACTACACCATTGCAGGGGATTGTCTTTGTTGTACTGTACTTGTTGAATTAGGGGAACCGACAGAAGCCAGGGTGAAGCGGAGTACTGTCCAAATACCTGCACACAAGTCAGAAACATCTGTATTCTAACACAGGGGCAGAAACACACCTATATCCAGTCACACACAGGTCAGAAACACACTCATAATCTCGGTGACACATGGTCAGAAACACACCTGTATCCTCATTCACACATGGTCAGAAAAACACTTGTATTTTCGGTGACACAGTCAAGAACACACCTGTATCCTCACTAACACACGGTCAGGAACACATCTGCATGCTTAGTCACTCACAGTCAAAAAACCCCTATATGAAGGACATAAGGCAACATGTTCATGGGGCACCAGGACTCCTTTAGGAACAGGAGTGACTTATACATGCAAGATGGGGAGCCCCTGAATGTTAGGGGCACAGCTGTATTGGGCCTGCATATACTTAGGGTAGACCTGCCAAGAGAGTTGCGCACTATTCTGAGGGTTTTATAGGCTTATGGGAAAGTAGTCTCCCATGGTGGAATGATGGGGGAAGTTTCTATTGTTATAATCAAGAGTACAGGGGGTCCTCGACTTACAAACGAGTTCCGTTCCTACGACTTGTCGTAAGCTGATTTTCGATGCAAGTCGGAATTTATACCTAAATTGTACCTAAGTTAACACCTTAAGTCACTCAATGTGTACACACAACACATGAAGGACATATAAAATACAGTAATTAAATGAAACAGTAATAAAAAAAAAGGGAACAATTTCTTATCTTTATTTCTGTGGTCGTATTTACGAACCAAACTGCGTAGGTCGAAAATAGGTTTTTAAATTACTTTATGGGAGTGCGTCGTAACCACGAAACGTCGTAACTCGAGACTGTCGTAACCTGAGGACCCCCTGTATATTGATTATGTTGTCCTAATCTTGGGTTATGCATGCAAGGTATTATATGGGTCAATTTTGGGAAATTGGTAAATTGTTGTTGATGCGAAACATTAAATTAGTGGTTTATCTACATTAATTGATTTTGTATATGTATTAACCCTCCTGTTGTGTTCCGGTGGAATTGGACCGATTTACAAGTTTTCTCTCTGAAAAGATTCTTTCATTTACTCTGATTGTCATAAGGTTCCAAGACTTTGTTCACTCAGGGCATCCGAACACAACAAAATAAATTTAAATAGTTTTAATTAAATTCTGGGTGTTTTATTTAACTTTTGTACACCTGTGGTGTTCCCAGTCAAAAATGACTGGTCATTAGAAATTAATGGGTGACACTACAATTGGTGTATAAAATTGAGTTCAACCACATGCCCATTCCTCAGACGGACACACTTCCTCTCCCAGATCCCCACGTGTATATGTGTTTGAGCACACATACACACACACGCTAGTTGTCCATTGAGTTTGATGATGACATCCCTCCTCGTTAATAGTGTGTTCTTTGATGACAGTCCAATTTTTGATCCATAAGTTTCACTGCATGTTGGGCATATGAGGTCTGAGTTAGTGGGGGCATTTTTTTCACATTTCACTCCATTTCTGACTGTTCTATACCTGTGTAGCAGAGCTCCCACCAGTTAGAATGATTGATTGCAGCTTGTGCCAGTCTTAAGGGGTCAGTACAACATTTCTTCATTGATGCTGTCTACACAGAACTTTACATGGCAGGCATTCTTCTATAGGAGAGTGGTGATGCAGACAGCTTTGTAAATGACATTGGTGTTCAGGTGGAGGTGTTTGTTTTGGAAGACCTTGCGTCAGAGTTTGTTGAAGGCTACAGAGGCTTGTTTGATTCTTTTTTGAATTTCTTGATCAATGTTGTAACCCTCTGAAAGGCTGCTGCACAGGTATTTGGAAGATGGAACAACTGAGAGTGCTCCTATTCCACTTTCTGTGATGAGATGAAGTGGATGTTTGACCGTTCCAGGCATGATCATGAGGCTGCTTGTGAGATACAGCAGATATGCCGTGGAGGGGAATCCGTCTCGGATTTCGCCATTGACTTCCGCACCCTTGCTGCCTCCAGTGGCTGGAACCAAGAGGCTCAGTACAGGGCCTTCCTCCATAGGCTGTTTGAAGATGTCAAAGATGAGCTCATCACCCGGGACCTGCCAGGTGGTTTTGATGCTCTGGCCATCTGCATTGATGGTCTTCTGACAGCTCCTTGTAGAGAGCGAGTAGAGAGATGCAGCATTCCACAATGGTGAGTTATCAATGTCTCCATCTATCCCTGCTCTGCCTGTTGCTGTTCCCATACCTTAGTCTCCAGAGCCCATTCAGATTGACCGCACTTGTCGGACTCCTGTTGTACAACAGAGAAGAAAATGCACTTGCTAATGCCTGTACTGCGTCAGCCCAGGGCTTTTCATCTCCAGCTGCCCATTAAAAGCCAGCGCTCACCCTTTCCAGGGAAGTAGAGGTGAGCGTTACTCCACTGATAGGTTTCCCAGTCTTTCAGCCTCTGTTGTCTGCTTCACTGTCTGTTGACGTTGTCTCAGTCCTCATCGATTCTAGGAGCTGATGGAAACTTCATCACCTCTGCTCTGGTCACCCATCTCTGACTGCCACGTGTGCCCTTCAATCACCCTTAGAGGCACTCACTTATACAGGGATGCTGCTAATCCGCAGCACTCACGTCACTCTACTGTGAGTTTGCTAATGTCAGGTAAACACTCCGTGCATCAATTATTGGGGCCTGAACAACATAACAGTAAAAAAATCATTATCTTTTACCCCACATGACTTCTGTTTTTGAGTCTTTGGAGGATGCCACCATCTTCACCAAACTCAACCTCTACAATGTGTACCACCTGGATTGATCAGAGAGGGGGATGAGTGGAAGACCACCTTTAACACTCCTACGGGGCCTATGAACATTTGGTTATGCCATTCTGCTTTACTAATGCCCCAGCTAATGATGTGGTGCGTGACATGCTAGGAAGATTCGTCTACATTTATATGGATGACATCTGTGTCTTGTCCTGGTCCCCGGCTGAGCAATCTCATCACGGCCTCGGCAAGGGGTATCTGGATGGATTGGTGCAAAGTCCAGGTGATGGTGGAGTGGCCTCAACCCTCATCCCATCATGAGCTACAGAGGTTTCTTAACTTTTTTTGTTTGTTAACTTTTATTGTTGATTCATTTACAACTACAATACTATGGGTGCTCCTTCACTAGAAGGTTTTCCTAGCATGCGGCAGTGGAGGAGGTTTTCCAGGAGCGGCATTTCAAATCTGCACTTGAGCTTGTCCAGCCTGATCCCACACTGCAGTTTGTAGTGGAGGTGGACACTTCTGCTGTGGGGGTAGGGGCTGTCCTCTCTGAAGTGTCTGCTCAGGACAACAAGCTTCATCCCTTTTCTCTTGCAGACTTTAATCCTCAGAATGCAACTATGACATCGGTGATCGGGAACTTCTGGTTGTCAAGCTGGCGTAGGAGGAGTGGAGGCACTGGCTGGAGGGGGCCATTCCTGGTATGGACTGACCATAAGAACTTAGAAAACCTTTGCTCTGCCAAGTGTATTAACTACTTTCAGGCCTGCTAGTCATTGTTGTTCGCCAGATTCAATTTCAATCTCTCTTCCCACCCAAGGTCCAAGAATGGCAAGCCTGACACTCTCCCCCACGAATACTCCACCCCTAGGAACACCCAGAGTCAGTGGGTGTGGCTCTCTACCCATGATCTTTCCTTGAGGACAGACTCCCACAAGTTGGCTCCTTACTTTATTGGTCCCTTCCCCTATCACCAAGGTCATCAACCTTGTGGCGGTTTGCCTCCAGCTGCCCCCTTCCCCCATCCACTGCATCTACCCCACCCTTCATGTTTCCCGGATCAAGCCCATCATCCACAGTTCCCTCTGCCCCCTCCCAAGGTCCCCCTTGCTCTGAGGCATACACCATGTGCCGCCTGCTGAGGGTTTGGCAGTACCTTGTGGACTGGGAGAGCTACGGCCCCAAAGCACACTGCTGGGTCTCAGCTCGGGACATTCTCAACCCTTGCATCATTGGCAGCATCCTGGGAGACATTCAATAGGCAGCATCCTGGGATGTCTGCTGTGACCCCTGGGGGTGTCTGTCAAGGGAGGAAGGGTACAGTCAGTATTACAGCTCTGTAACTGTGTTTTTTGTTGTTATTGTCATTGTTTGTTTTTGTGTGTTTGTGTTTTCCATTTCCCTGGTCCATGTGCTTTTGTTTTTTTTTTTGTGTTCTTGCTTGCCCCGCCCACTGTCTCCTTACCCGTTAGTCTGATTACTGATCTGTTTCACCTGTGTCTTGTTTGCTCATTTAGCTCTATGTATTTAAACCCTGTTCATTCCCTTGTTTGTTGTGGGTTCATCTCAGTGAGTGAATCCTGTCAAGCTATAAACCTTTTAGGAGACTTCAACATCCACCTGGAAGCCTCTCAGTATCAGCCTTCCTACCATTTCTTCACTCTTTTGATCTCTCCCTGCTGCACTCTCCTCCGACCCACAAGTGCAGCAATGTTCTTGACCTTGTCACCCTGAGGAATTGCTCATCCTCAGACCTCACGGTGACCCCTCTACACCAGTCTGACCACCACTGCATTTCCTTCTCCCTCTCTATTAAGAGGGCTTACTCCCCATCCTGCCTCCCCTCCACCCTCCCCTTGTGTTACAGTCCGCTGTAACATCCACTCCCTTTCACCTTCTTCTCTCACCTCTAGAGTCACTGCTCCCCTTCAACCCCTCGACTCCTTCTCCAATCTTCCCACTGACTCTGCATCTTCTACTTTGCTTTCCTCTCTCTCTTCAGCACTTGACACTCTCTGTCCTTTTGTTTCCAGGCCATGGTCATGGTTTGTTTCTGCTCATGGTCTATCTTACCACTGCTATGCTGATGACACTCAACTGTACCTCTCCTTCTCCCCATCGGACACACAGGTCTCTGCTTGCATCTCGGCTTGCTGAGGGACATCCAGAGCTGGACAGATAAGCACCATCTTAACCTCAACTTTGGCAAGACTGAGCTGTTCTTCTTTCCTGCTCCTTCCTCTCCCATCTTGGACTTCTCAATTTCTCTTGGGGACACCCTGGTTTTGTCCTCATCCTGTGTGACGAACCTTGGAGTTGCGATCAACAACAGACTGTCACACTCTGAGAACATAGCGGTGGTGAGCCGGGTGTGCAGCTTCTTCCTGTACAACATCTGGAGAATCTGCCCCTTTATCACAACCTACTCGACTCAGCTTCTGGTCCAAGCAATGGTTCTGTCCCACTTGGACTGCTGCAGCTCCCTTCTTGCATCTGCCATCAAACCCCTGCAGCTCATCCAGAATGCTGCAGCTTGTCTGATGTACAACCTCCCTAGACACTCTCATGTCACCCCCCTGCTAACTACCCTCCACTGGCTACCTGTTATTGCTCAAATCCAATTTAAAACTTTCATGCTAGCGTACCAGGCTGTTAAGGGGACAGCTCCAGCATACCTCCAGAAGACTATCAGACCCTACACTCCTGCCAGACCCCTCCGCTCTGCTACCTCTGGTCGCCGATGCTGCTCCCTCTCTGCTCCTGCACTTCCAGGTCACATCTTCTGTTTGTCTTGGCCCCCCAGTGGTGGAATGACCTTCCCGTGGAGGTCAGAACAGCAAAGATACTAGCCACCTTCAAGCGCAGACTGAAGACTCACCTCTTCAGGCTGCACCTCTCCCCTCCCCTCCCTTGCTGTCTTTAATGCCTCTGCACTTATCTGCACTGTTTTTAACTGTGATTTGTTTTACCTCGGTTGTTGTTGTTTGTTAGTTTTCTCCATAAATAGTCTATCGGGGAGTCCTTTTCAGTCACTGTTGGCACTTGGGACTTTACCCGACTCCAGGGTTATTTTTTCACTTTTTGTACCATTCATATGCACTTCGCCTTGTAAGTTGTTCTGGATAAGAGCGTCTAACAAATGCCTGTAATGTAATGTAATGGTCCTCATGTTGATGAATGGCAATAAAAGACTCTAAAGGCAATCGAAAGCCTAGAATCAAGACCAGATACTGAAAGCTCTCTTTCACCTGCTGTAAGGAAGCGATTGAATACACCTGACCAATCAGAAACACATGTGGAGGTAACTTCTGGTGCCCTGAAATGGAGGGTCTGTTGTGCTCCCATTTCTTCATAGTGAGAGAATACACACTTTCACTGAATGATAAATGTTTGGGTACAATTCTAAAATTGTGGAATACAAAGCCAAATCAAGTAAAAATGTGTGTCTCTCTCCCAAAAATGACAGTGGGTAACAGCTGATGTGTCATCCCTTCGCAAGGGGATTCCTTGGGATTCATTTGAACTATGTCATTTTTAGTTATATATAGCCCCCACATATACAAGTGTTACCAGTTTGTAATAAAAAGTCTGTAACATGACAGGATGCCAGGTCTTCAGGGTTTGGGAATCTAGGAAATTGAACATTGTTTCACATATGACATAATTCCACCGTTTATTATAATTCCTGAAAAATGTTTAATAAAGGGTTTTCTACAATATCCCAACATTTTGAAAAGAAATCAGCTGATGGATCAACAGGCCAAGGAGAGGTGCATTTTTCATTAACTTCCTGTGCTGTTTGTTTTGCTAGCCTTGCTAGGCACAGATAAACTGTGATATAGGTCAGATATCAGAGCCAACTGCAGGGATTGCCTCCTGCAATTCAGAAATGAATTAGTCTTACACACAAAATTATGTAAATTCATTGTCAACTCAGGAATGCAGACCCCTAAATGAAATTCACACAGCAGAGTGATTTCCTGACTGGAATTCACACATGAAGCCGCATTTCATTTTACACCAGATCCAGCAAGGAAGCAGCACGGAGAGGCAGCCCGACAGCTGGCTAAATTTAATTCTGTGTATTATTGGAAAAATCATTGATTCTTCAGCCCAAATAAGGTGATTTAGGCTTTTAGCACACACTCTTTTCCAGTTCGACTTTTACACAATTTACATCTCTACACTGTCCATTTATACATCTAGTTATTTACTGAAATGGTTTGGATTAAACACCTTGCTCAAGAGTACATTACCAGTGCCCTACATGGGGATCACACCCAGTTGGTTCTGATATCTGTCCAACATCACAGTTTATCTGTGCCATAAGGCTAGCAAAACAAACAGCACAGGAAGGAAATAAACACTGGTTGGGTGACACTGCTCAGGCTTGGGCTTGGCTTCAGATTTGATAAATATATACTGAAAATAACTTGCTTGTTGTTTAACCTCAGAAAAATACTCATGTATTGGTGGCTGTTGTCTTTTACGATGCTGAGTGCCTTCTGCAGGCACCGCTGATGGAAGATGTCCTGAACGTCGGGGAGTGTGTTGCCAATAATAGAACCGCTGGCGAGCTTTCTTCACCCTGATGTCTAAGTGAACTGTCCAGGAGAGGTCCTCAGTAATGTGTACACCAAGGAACCTGAAGCTGCTGACCTTTTCTACCTTGGCACCTCCAATGTAGATGAGGGTCGGGGGTGTCCCCTGCTGTCTCCTATAGTCCACAATCATCTCTTTGGTTTTGATAACATTGAGTCAGCACTCTGTGGAATGCTTTCAGAGCTGTGTTGTCTTTTCACTACATTGGAATAGTAAGTTGCATGCCTATACACTAGTGCCACTGCACGATACACACCTTATCATTTGCAAGCTGTACAAGCCATAGATACATACGCATCTAAAAAGATAGTTAGCGATCCGTATAGAGCCCCACTACTGGAATACTGAGGCAATAAGTCCCTTGTTTGTGCCTTGTTCTATGTGTAACTGCAGGCAAAGAGAGAAGTTACAAATGGTATTTGGAGTCAGATAATTGAGTGATGAAGGTCATATTACATTAGTCCTCTTCTAGTAGCATCAGATAAGACAACAACACGTTTATGTTCATCACTCAGGCACTTCCAGTTTTTGGTGTTTGGGGGGATTCTACAAAAACAAGTGCCAATAATGATATTATGATGTTGGATTACTGGTAAAATTATCTTAGCCCTTTCTCTAAATAGTTAAACACTTTATTTATTCAGATGTCAAATTCAGCATTAAAATTTGGGGATATGGTAGTACACATGCTATCCTAGCTGTTGTGTATGTTGTTGTCTACACACACATTCAATCTTAGCTAAATGTAATAATCCACAGACATTCTTCTGCTGAACTTCAGCTCGGCTACACTTACTGTTTGTTTTAACTTGATCAAGTACACTGTCCCGTCAATATATATCAATACGTGCGTCTTTAAAATTGTACTAACCATGGCTACCAAAGCGCAATTATGCAATAGTAATTAGTAACTAAAATTAGTGCAACAGTATTGAATACGTCACACTAGCAAAATTAAATTGAATGTCAAAGTAACAAAGTATGGCTTTCCAGTCAAAACTGCAATGATCTGATTATGAAGAAACGCTACTTTCAGCTGATCATGATAGAGCAGGGCACATACTGTACATTTGTTTTTCCACAAAGTATAGGTTTTTGTGATTACATTTGTGTATTCTGCAAGAAATGAAAAGCTTATTTAATTTAAATAACCACTGGAGGGATCTAGGAAAACACACACACACACACACACACACACACACACAATCATATATTGGTAAAAAGGTCAATCAGATCTGTTATAAACAACATTTTATAACAAATATATCTGTTTAAACACTGTATTGTGCAGTGTTGTACAGAGCAAAACACAGCAAAAATAGAACCGAAGCCTGAAGCACTGCACCACTCCGCTTCAGTATGCACACAGCCCTGTACTGCAAACATGGCTGGTGTAAAATGCACCAACCGCTACCATTGTATTTGAATGTTGCAGTTGCTGCGCAGCAGCATACTGCTTACGCACTACATACGTAATGTGTGTGGTGTAAAATTGTGTTGTGCAGCTGTGATGTATGTTGCCTCTCAATTAAGGCAGAAGTGACATCTATTTTCATGTATTCAGTTCTGTGTTTTTATCAGTTTAATTAGGGAGACATAACATGACTAGTGAGGCTGTCATTAGCACCTAGGATGAAACCCCCTTAGAAAGATATAGCCATATGCAAAAGTTTGGGCACTCTTGGCCAAATTACATATTTTGTTGATTTTTTAATTGAAAAGGGAGTAAACACAGCCTCTGCGTAAATCGGACATAATATTTTCTGAAAATGCTAATTCAGTTATTCTTTATTTCATACATTAAAAAAAAAAAAAAACAAAAAAAAAAAAAAACTGTCATTGTGTCCAAAAGTTTGGACACCCTACACAGGCAGTACTTAGTAACCCCCAGAGCGGCTCTGTGCTGCTCTGTGCTCGCTTTGTTGCTCTGTGCTCTGTTCTGCTCGACTGCTCTAGCCTGGACGAGTTCGCTGTGTTTGTGGAGTGGAGTGGTCTCTGTGTTCTTACATTAATTCAGATAATTAAAATAAAAGTTGGGGTTATTCACCTAGCTGTTAAATAAGGTAGGCCTGATCTGCTCCTAAAGTGTAATCTTTTGTTGCCATGAGGGGACAGGGAGGGAATTTTCCACATTTTTTCCTCCGTTAGCTCTTCAGCAAACGCTGCTAATTCGGCACATAGTCGAACTGATGAGAGGGTTTTTTTGTGGTTTTTCACCCTCTGGGGAGCAAATCTTTAAGGGACATACTCTAGCTCGCTAGTAGTTAGTCGGGAAGTTAGTTAGCCAGCCAGTTCGCTTGTTTACTTTGTTTTTACCGTTCCCCAGTGTTTGCTTTAAGGATATCCTGATTCTGGTTGTGTTAGAGTGTCTGCTTTTGCTTCGCTGCTTGCGTATTTTTGTTGTATCTTGTATCTAGACTCAGTGGCATTTCCTGTGTTTGGTTCCTGCCTTTGGTTGCTCTGAGCCACCTTGGTGCTCTTAGCATGTTTTAGCCGGTAATTCTGTCTCGGCAGTAAATCTTTATTTAGGGAACGCGCGTTTAGTTAGGGGATAAAATGTGGCCAAAATTGTGAGATTGCTGGATGATCAGATTTCTAGAGGGAGACGTCGAGGATGAGTTCATCTGCGACCGTTGCCGACTAGTTGAGCACTTGGAGAGCAAGATTCTTGATCTCAAGGCCCAGCTAGCTGGACTCCACAGTAATCCTGAATTGTTAGAGTTCCAGGAACCGAGAGAGTGGGGTTACAGTAGGGTGTAATTGTAGAAAGGGGCGCAAAATCCCAAGTGGGGTGGCATCCCCGGAGATTGTGGTGACCAACCGCTTCATGCCAGTGCATGACGAGTTGGCCCGTGATCCTGTGAGTGGGAGGACTAAAGAGCCCCAGGGCACTCAGGCAGCCTCATCCTCCAAGAAAAGGGAGTTAGTGATAGTGGGGGACTCAAACATTAGAGGGGTAGATAGTATAGTGTGTTCACGCGACAAGGAGTCTCATATGGTCTGTTGCCTAGCTGGTGCCCAGGTTGGAGACCTCCTGGAGAGTATGGACAAGCTCCTGCCCAGAGCGGGGGAGGGTCCAGTGGTCATGGTCCATGTTGGGGCCAATGACATAGGAGAGGGTAGATTTGAGATTCTGCAGGATAAATTTATCAAGCTAGCGGGGAAGATTAAGCGCAGAACCTCCATGGTAGTCTTCTCTGGAATTCTACCGGTACCACATGCAAGCAAAGGGAAGCAAGCCTTTATACAGAGATTAAACACGTGGCTACAAACCTTGTGCAGGAAAGAGTGGTACAGGTTTATGGGGCACTGGGACTCCTTTTGGAACAGGGGTGACCTGTACAAGTGGGACGGGTTACACCTGAACCAGAGGGGTACAGCTGCATTGGGCCAGCATTTGCTTAGGGTAGCAGAGGGGTATTTAAACTAGGGACTGGGGAGGCAGGGAGGTTATACAGTGAGATGGGTAGTGGTAGACAGACTGCCGGAATAGAACACACCAAGGCTAATTATTTTATTGGTAGTGAGGGAACTATGACTGCAAATAAGTCAGAGCAGCACTGTCATAGAAGTGGTTTTGAGCAGCTGGAGGTGGAGAGGAAGGATGGGAAATGCGCATACAGTACCCTGAAATTTCTCTGTTTAAATGCTAGAAGCATAAAAAAATAAGATTTTGGATCTAGAAGCGGTTATGAGTAATAGTAACTATGATGTTGTTGGGATCACAGAGACATGGATTGGTGCAGGGGATGGGGATGAGTATAACATAGAGGGATACGAAGTGCTTAGAAAAGATAGAACCAATAGAAAAGAAGGGGGTGTAGCTCTCTATGTAAAGGATTATCTTAATATCCAGGAAATTCCATGTTTGGAGCCCCTTGGTGTTAGTGAGGACATATGGATTAAAGTACTGGGGGAAAATGGTCTGAATGTCGGAGTATGTTATAGGCCACCAGCCTCTGACAGCAGTGTCAACAGGATGCTCTTTGGTAACATTACACTAGCATGTCAGGAGGGTGAGACAATAGTAATGGGGTAATGACTTCAGTTACCCTTCAATTAATTAGGAAGCTGTGTCTTTTCAGGGTAAATGTGAGGAAGAGTTTCTGGATGTTGTAAATGATTGTTTTCTGATACAGTCTGTTACTCAACCTACAAGAGAGAACACAATTCTAGACCTGGTTCTGAGTAATAATCCTGATAAAATCTGCAGTACTAAGGTAGGGAAGCCACTTGGAACAAGTGACCATAGTGCAGTTACATTTGGAGTTTTTTGGCGAGTTAAGACTACATCCTCTACTGCTAGAATTTTCAACTTCAGACGAGCTGGCTTAATTAAAATGCGTGATTATACAAGAAATAGAAACTGGGTACCTCTTCTAGATGGTAGAACTGTGAGAGAAATGTGGAACATAATTAAAATGATTATTCTGGATGTACAGCGTAAATTCATTCTGCAAGTGCAAAAAGGGAAGCTAAAAAATAAGCATCCACAGTGGATGAATAAGGTGTCACATGATAGTTTGAAACATAAAAGGAAATTATTTAGAAAATTCAAGTTTGACAGCTCAGAGACAAACACGCTTGAATACAGTAAAATGCGAGCTCAAGTTAAGAAAGAAAAAAGGGAAGCTACGAGGCGTTTAGAAAGACAGATTGCGCTACATGCAAAGACCAAAACTAAACACTTTTTACAATACTGCAGTCCAAAAAGGATACTTAAAGATGAGATAAGAGGTTTAAAAAACAAGGATGGACTTATGGTTTATGATAACAAGGCTATTGCTGATACTTAAACAACTTAGGGTATGGAGAGTTTCACGAGTGAAGTGTTTGCTCATATGCCTCCAGGAGCATTCAGTTCTCAGAGTCTTATGGAGGAAATTGATTTGAATGATACAGATGTACTAGATAAACTTCGAAAACTTAAAACAAATAAGGCTGCAGGTCCTGATGGAATATTTCCAAGAGTCCTCAGGGAACTAGCGGAAGAGGTCTACAAACCTCTGACAGTTATTTTTAAGAAATCTCTTAAAACTGGAGAAATACCAGATGACTGGAAGCTAGGCAGTGTAGTACCTATCTACAAGAAAGGAGACCGTACTGATCCAGGAAATTATAGGCCTGTCAGCTTAACTTGTAGCTCTTGTAAATTACTGGAAGCCATCATTAGGGACAATTTGGAATTATTCTTAGAACAAAATGGTATCTTAAACGATACCCAGCATGGTTTTCGCAGAGGGAGGTCATGCTTAACAAACCTCCTGGACTTTTTTTTTGGAAGCTACAGCATGTTTAGATGCAAACCAAGCTTATGATATTATCTATTTAGACTTATCTAAATAGACAATCTGTGGCTAGCTATGCTAGGCCAACCAGCATTCTTATGGAGGGTGCAGTGATGAGTGATGACTTTAGAGTTTGAGATAAATTTTAGTGCTCCATGGTAAACTGTATCAAGCAACTGCAGCAAAGAGGTAGAGGCAATCATATAAACTAGTTCTCCATAATCTAACAGAGAAAGAAACATAGCAGACACAAGTCTCTGTCTACCTGCAAAAGAAAACCAAGATTTATTTCTTAAAATAAAATCATAACTTAAGCCTTAGTGTTTTTCTCCAGGTACTCAAAGCGAGGTTTGAAAGTAAGATAGTTATCAATCAGAAAACCCAAGTATTTATGGTATGATACTTAATTCATTTGCCTTTCTTCATTACTATAGAGGGTAAGGATATACATTTCTTAGACTTTGTGAATACGATCAGTTTAGTTTTTTCCATGTTCAGCACAAGCCTTAGCTGATGAAATTGGTACTGGACAATGGTAAAAGCAGACTGCATTCTCAAAACAGTCAAGTTAGGAGCACAACAATGAAAATGAGCATTTGGAAGGACAGTGAGTTCGAAATCTTGCCTTCACATATTGAGTCCTATCAGAGGTAATTGTTAAACCATCTCACAGCTTGATCTGCTAAACCTATATTTAATAATCTTTGTGTCATAACATTGTGATCAACTGTATCAAATGCTTTGGCTAAAGCTATAAAACGTGAGACACAGTGCTGTTTCTTGTCTT
Source organism: Albula goreensis (assembly GCA_022829145.1). Lineage (NCBI taxonomy): Eukaryota > Metazoa > Chordata > Actinopteri > Albuliformes > Albulidae > Albula > Albula goreensis. The sequence continues at coordinate 26,727,220 of CM040762.1, read as the reverse complement.
AAGCTTCAACAAGGTCACTCATAACTTTCATTGCAGCAGTCGTGGTACTATGCTGCTTCCGAAGTATACCCTTCCCCTGAATTCTGGCAAGTTTTTTCAGATCCTTAGACAGTTGCTTAGAGGAGCCCATGGTTCCAGAGTGTTAGCAAAAGGTTTGAAGAGTTAGAGAATTTATAAAGCTTTGAAATGAGCATCAGCCTACAGTTCATAATGACAATCGTTGGCATGCCTCAGGCCTAACTTGTAAATCAAGGTCTGAGACCTTGTTAAAGCATCTGAGACTTTCTAACACTTACGGTGCCCACATTTTCAAACATGCCAAAAATGATTATTTTGTTTATTTGTTTATTTTTATTCATGAAATGTTACTGTGCATTAGCATTTGCTGAAAATATTGTGTTTCATGTTCCATTTGCTACAAAGGCTACAGCGTTTACTACTTTTCAATTCAAAAATCAATATTGTAATATGTAATTTGGCCAAGGGTGCCCAAATTCGTACATACAACTGTAAAACATTTTAATTTAAAGGTCAAGGACAAAGGTTATCATTGTGGGATTGACTGAAATACCATATCAAACACTACATAAACAAAGACCAGTTGGCTGGGATACTCACATTAGGAATACATTTAAATTAAAGACAAAAATAAATACCAGCATAAACAGGCAAGCTCTAAGGATGTTTCACAATAGGCTGAATGATTCTGATGCATTTGTTATGAGGACATCTGCTGGTATCCTACATAAATGTCACAGATATATACTTCTTCTGGTTTGCTGAAAAATAACTAATACATCTTGTCAATATTTCCTGAAAAATTAGTGTTTAAATCCTACTGTAGTAAGTTCATACTATGCACCATATCCTTTTATAAGATACCGCGGTGCCCGGACAGGTGGAGGGAGGAGCAAGCTCCTTCGCACCTCCCACATTGCTGTCAGCTTTCCTGTTTCTCCCTCATCCTGGACAGCCAGCAGGAGCTGCAACAGCAGCGGCCTGACTGACAGGCAGGCTCACTTGAGGGTGATTTCTAAGAAACTCAGCTGCCACCAGTTGCCTTTGTTTTGGCCACCTATTTAAAATACAGGCTCCTTCAGGCTGAATGGAGATTCTTTGATTTATTTTTTTTTGGTTGTGTCTGCTTTTGGCTGTGCTTGTTTCACTGTATTTAAAGTCTACATTTTGGATGTTTTTGTGTTTTGATGTGGCCCTATAAAAGAGGAGAATAATAGGCTTTTGGCCAGTTTAGTTTCATTTCCTTGCAGTTTTTTTCCCACCAAGCTAAGTGCTCATGCCTGCCACCATGCCACAATACATCCTATGTTCATTAGGTGCATGATATGCTACATACACATTCATAAGGTGCATGCTATGCTATTAATTAGGAATATATTGGGTAAGTGATTCAACATCTACAGACAAGGAGAATTTTACTTTAGTAATGCTATGCTCTACAGTTTCCTTGCCTCTGCATCTTCATGATAGTGATAAAACCATTTTCTATTTGTCCTGTTTTGGAGACAAAAGCCTCACCACAATTTCCAACTCACCTCCATTCATTTCAAGAAACAACCTCTAGCTTTGGAATACTGTACTTATGATTTTGTATGTCAGTTCTGATTTTGAAGAAAAACATTTGGCTTAATATATATTATATGCAGTATACAGTGGTATGTAAAAGTAAGTACACCTCCTGAAAAGTAACAAAAACCAGTGAAGTTAATGAATGCAATTAATTTGTAATCATATATTCAAAAGAAATCAGCAGAAACATTTTTTTGTGTGGGAGAAATAAGAACACTTGCAGCTTCAACAGCTGGTGCAGAAATAATTTCATGTAGGTGGTTCATAAGAAGAACATAAGAACATAAGAACATATTATGATGAGGACAGGCCATTCGGCCTAACAAAGCTCACCATTACATTATTTAAAGAGTCTCCAAAACTGCATCAAGTCTGGACTTGAACACAGCAAGGGTCTCTGCCTCAACTACATGACCTGGCAACCCATTCCATGTATCGATAACTCTTTGCGTGAAATAATACTTCCTTACATCAGTGCGGAACTTACTCTTAACTAGTTTCCATTTATGTCCCCTTGTCTTACAGACTGAACTTAATTTAAAAAATTTATCGTAGCTAACCTTGTTGAGTCCCTTTATAAATTTAAAAACCTCTATTAAATCACCCCTTAGTCTCCTCTTGCTGAGTCTAAATAGGTTAAGTAACTATAGTCTTGCCTCGTAGCTTTTATTTTTCATGCCAGGAACTAATTTAGTTGCCCTCCTTTGTACTTTTTCAAGAGCCTCGATATCTTTCTTATAGTGCAGTGCCCAGAACTGCACACAGTATTCCAAGTGTGGTCTAACTAAAGCATTGTATAATTTTAATATAACCTCCTTAGATTTATAATCAATACTTTTGGCTATATAGCCTAGCATCCTGTTGGCCTTTTTTATTGCTACAGCACACTGCCTAGATCCTGTTAGGCTTTGGTCAAGTATTACTCCCAAGTCTTTTTCAAATTGAGCACAATCTAGTTTACTTCCTCCCATGAAGTAGTCTTGTCTAATGTTCTTGTTGCCCACATGCAAGACTTTACATTTAGTTAAGTTGAATGTCATCTGCCAGGTACCTGCCCACATATGGATGCTGTTAGACAGAACATAGAACTACAGAACATGCCAGTTCTATGGCCTGTTGCATGCTGGGACATGCAACATAGAATCACATGATTTTGTAGTGATTAACACTTTTTCAGTGCTTGAAAGCCTATTTTTATGGTTATGACACAACTCAAAATCCTTTGAGGTGCCAGCTGTCCATACTAACTTCTTGTTATTGTTTCTGATCTCATTCTGCCAGCTACAGCTGCAAACCACAGAGAGCAGGTTTTGATTTCCTAATAAAATAGTCATGAAATGCCTCAAATCATTATTCAGTTCAGTTCTTTTTTTTTGTTTTGCATTTTAAGCTGTTAAAATATTATTTAACGTAAGGCATTAAGAAGTTTTTAAACATTATGTAGTAAACATCAGTTCTGCAGAAATTAAAAATAGAGTAAGTTGACTATATTTTAAAGATATGAGGGTAAAGTGTGCTTTTCAACATTTAATGAAAGATTACATTATCATGATGATTAGCACAAGTTAAATTTATAGCATACCACTTGAAGTACACTTTTTGTATTACTAATATGGTGCATTTACTATGTATGCTAAAATATGATATAAAATAATAACCAAATATAGTATACTTTCAATAAATACTTTAAGTATTACTGTAATACTACAGTAATGCAGTATTTAATATCAAATACTATAAAAAGGACATGGATATAAAAAAATAATACACACTATTAAGCACACTTTAAGTAAGTACAATTATCCATATATTTCAAATTAATGTTAAGATAGTAAAGATAATTCAAACACAGCCAGAAGCAGATCTGCACTCCCTCTGAGCCAGCTTCTGATCAAGGTTTCTTCCTGTCTGTCAGGGAGTTTTTCCTTGCCACTGTTGCCTTGGCTTGCTCCAAGGGGGTTTCAGGCTAGGGATAAATTTTAAAGCTGCTTTGTGACAACTTGTTGTAAAAAGCGCTATACGAATAAAATTTTACTTAAGTATACTACTTTTTCACAAGTGAGATTATTTCTTTATATAACGGTTATAGTTATACGTTGAATCAAATTACAGACGGATATGCTAAGTGGGACCCGAACAAGTTGACTGTGTCCACCTGATCACTACCATTTCGCCATTTCTAACAACAAAGAATTCACAAGAGAAAAGGCTGAAGACAGCAAGCCTAACCTCCAGTTAAAATGAGCTCGGGGAAAATAATGGCATGTGCTCAGCAAACGTAATTGACGTCGAGATTGTAACAATAACCAGCATATAAAGGGCCAGTCTGTAAACCACGGTGATATGTTACAGCGCTTGCCTACAAGAAAGCTCTACAATGCAAAACATTGATATTTGGTATTGGCTACGTTCAGTGCTTTAATTAAGCACTGGACGTATTTAAAAATGGTGAATCATGCACATCTTTATCAACGAACGTGATGAAACATAAATAGTTAACGCCACGTTCGTTGATAAAGATGTTCATGTTTCACAATTTTTAATTAAGTTCAGTGCCTGTCAAGTCAAGTACACTAAGTGCGAAGCATACATGCATACATTTGCTTGCCTACTCTCTCTCACTCAAAACCATCCCGACCTCCATCGCAATTTCTTTAAGCACAGGTTTGCTAGAGGGGAATATTTCATCGACAAATTAATAACACAGTAAGAAACGAAATCAAATCATAATTAACAGCCATGCAACTTACGTAATGAGCAGTGAAGTACACTGGAAAAAATAAAAAGACTTGCGGCCACAATTTTACAATTCATCCTTTACAGAAAACAGACGTTACTCGTGCATTAATCCGTCTTATTTTTGGTGATATATTTTTCCACCAGGCATGGAAGCATCCTTCTTCACCGTCTGGCCAACTAATACGCGCAGTCTGAACTCTTTCCGATTAGTTTCGGATGAAACGGGGACGCGCGTCGATTAGTATGACTGATGCTACACTGCTCCCACAGCGTGGACGTCGAATTTACTTTGAGGATACTCTTTCCTCTCAACACCTCGTGATTTCAGTACCATACTCAAGCATAATTGTTCTCCTGTTACTTTGAGTTGGTGTAGTTTCTTCAGGCAGTATTAGTTTCCCCCTTTCAATTAAACTTATGCATTTTACACAATATTGAGGATACAGTATTACCTTTTTAGGACATTTTGAGAACTACCACTCCACCATCAGTCCCGGCTTTCAAAAGTACTTTGTTTTGCTTTATCTCTCAGTTTATTGTTGAGTTCACAGATTTACAGATTCAAGTGCCTCAAAAAGTGAAAATATGTACCCATTTCCTTAAGTGGTATTGTAGTACTGTTGTCATATTGTAAAAGACATCATATTTTATCTTAAATGAATGGGTTAAACAATGCCATCTGTACATAGTGGGGGAGGGTGGATTTGTGACCACGATATGAAATGGCTTTAGGATTAAGAAGTGGGTTTATGGGGCAGCAGCAGTGCACTGCATCACTGCAGGGGCCTAACTGAGCGGATTTACTCTGTTTTCAATCACATCAGATTGGCATTTTGCTCCCTGCCTCCCTGCAGTGTTATGGTAGCATTTAGCACATGTGCAGAAATCTCAATTTAACAATAGCAAAAGTGGAAGTACATTTTCATTAGATGTAACTTGTAATACTCTATTCTGACTTATCTTGTTCAAGTCCATTGTTTCAACTGCTGAGTGACTTGCTTCTTTCAAGGTGTTTTCATATTCTGATTTCGTGCATTTAATCTGCCTCCACAAGATCCACAGCAAGGGTTTCACTGAGAAGGACTGCGTTTTCACTAAGCAGGGCTGTGGCTTCATTGAACAGGGCTGTAGTTTCATTGAGCAGGGCTGTGGTTTCTCTGAGCAAGGCTGTTGATACAGAGCGAGTCTGTGGTTTCACTGAGCAGGGCTATAGTTTACTAAGCAGGGGCTTGCAACATATTTTCATGTTCTACACACACACTCTGACCTTGAACCTCATAATCAGGCCACATATTCTGAAATGTGTATGTTCAGCAGCAGCTCACTGGGACATCAAGCCAAAGGTTCGCACCGGCATTGGTGGTGACCCTGCTCCCAGTCCCTCTAACTGTCTGTATGTTCCCCAGTCTGTCCATCCTCAGGTGCTGCAGTGGGGACACACCTCCAAGCTGGCCTATCATGCCGGGGTGAGACACATTCAAATTGGAACAAACTCGTGGTTCTTCCACACTTTGTGTTCCTTCACAAGGACTGGATTGCAGTCTGATCGATCTGATGTGTGTATCAATGAGGTTGTGTTGTGTAGTGTAGTGTGTATTGAAGCAATGCAATGAATTTCACTATGTGGCAGCAACCAGGCGGGTGCGCAATTTAAAGTTTCAACAGAAAAAATTGAATACTCAGCTGCCGACATGCGGGCTGCCGTAGGCAGGTAAACATGAAGAGAACAAGGCAAAGTTTGGTGTGGGACCATTTTGAGCTAAAAAATAATGAGGCCCATTGTAAACATTGCAATGCCACGTATAACTACAGCACAACAACAACCCCAGTGATGTAACACTTAGACAAAGTACACCCAACCCTGGTTAATGAATCCTCCTCCCCTCAACCAACCATCATCTCAGTGTTGGCACAGAGGAGCTGCGATGCACAACGGACGGAAAGGATAACCCAGGGAAATTGCAAATTGATTGCAACTGATATGCTGATTAATTTAATTGAACCAGTATATTGCATTCCCTCACGACGCACCATCAACAGACTCATTACAAACAGCTACAGCAGGAGCTGTTAAAAAAGCTAGGCACAGCGGACAGGGTTGATCTAAACATAGACTGCTGTACCGCCTTAACAGCAGAGAGCTACCTCACCATTACCTGCCGAAAAGCCTGCCACACCGACATACAGTTGACCCTCTTGCTGAGAAGATGAATGCAGCTGTAGAGCAGTGGGGATTTGAAGGCTGAGTTATTGCATACATCTTCGGTCCCTTCAGAGCGGGTGTTTTCAGCTGCTGGACTGACTGTCAATAGGCTGCATTCACGTCTCACACCTGAGCATGTTCACATGCTCATCTTCCTCAACAAGAATCAGTAGGCTGGAGTTACTTTACTCTCTCAGCTGGGTGCCTTTTGGGTTTGTTCAAGTTATATTTTGGAAAAAACTATGCCTAATATCATTAGAATATTTTTTGATGAACATATCATTTTGGAAACGTGTTTAAAATAGTCTTCATTGTGTTTACGACGAGCACTGTAGCTTTGGCTTGTTATTTGTGAAGAGGTTTGGCTCAGAGCCTTGGGCTCCGCTGCCATTAGGAGTGCCACTTCTTTTTTGCTCTCTTTAATAGTTAAACAATTAAACTTTAACTGCCTTGTTTAAGAGGATTGTTGTTGGAATACAATTTCTTGGAATAAAGATTTCATTTAGGAAGAAGTCACTTTCTGTAGTATTTCTGCCATAAGAATTTTTAAATATAAAAAATAATAATTAATCAATACTTGATCGATAATTGATCGTTAATTTTCCCAATGATTGAATAAGGATATTCCTTCAAATGCCCATCCCTAATAGAGATGAGAATAAATATTGCTGTAATGGAGCGAATTGTCCATTCCAATAATATACAAACACTTTTTGAAATGCACACAATACCATGTTTCACATGTTTCATACAATCACAAAACATGAATGTTTAATAAAAAGCTGTATTTGTCGGGGTGAAGATACTAGAGGGAGCTAAGTGTAATGTAGTTCTACATAAACATATCCACACTGAAAACTATGGTTGTGAGGTTCTAAAAATTTCCAAATCTTCAATGACTGGGGAGAAAAGGCACAGAACCCCTTTTTTTATAGAACAATGACTGAGAAAATTCAGATTTCTGAAGTTAACATATTCTGCAATTAATTTTTTTGAATACAATTGTATTCAAATAACAAAGTGACTATTTTTCTCCATATACAAATCAAGGTAAAAAAAAAAACAAAAAAACATGGATAACCATTAAATAAAGTCACCCTCTAACTGGCTTAACCCAAAAAAAGATTTTTCCACTTCTATTCACAATATTGAATTACTCTTACCCACAAAAGGTACCCTAAACATAGATACCAGGCACCCTCTATAAAAAACCTAATCTAGAGGATTACATCATCAGAGGATACACATTTTGTATAAACATGTTTAACTCCATTACCCTAGAAAACAATTTAAATTTAAACACCCAAAACAAAAAAACTTTTGTAATGAAGCTGATACCTATGGAATGGTTCCATGTTACATTACATTATAGTCATTTAGCTGACGCTTTTATCCAAAGAGATTTACAGTTGATTGGGCTAACCAAGGGCCAATCTCCCCTGGCAGCAATGTGGGGTTAAGGGCCTTGCTCAAGGGCCAAGCAGCAATGGTGCTTGTATTATGTATGTTATGTAGTACCCAGACAAAAAAAAAAAAAAAACATCAGTGTTTACACCACAACTAAACTGAGTAATTACATTTGTTGCAGATAATACATACCCTTATTTCAGTTATTTTCCCACGGTCCCAATTCTGTTATTTCCAAAGAACCTTTACCAAACAGAAATCCAGAGAATTCTCAATTTGCAAAGCTACCCAGAAAACATCCCTTTTAAATGTTATTCCGTAGGTTATAGTACATGAACACGGGAAACAAAGTACCTGCTGTATTTCTTTTAAACTCAGTTCTCTGCACTGGATACTAACGTTCTTAATCTCACCGTTCGCCATTAGAACTCTTAAGAACGGTGTGATTAAGAACGTTAGTATCACGCCAGTCTCTTTACTACTAGAGCAACTTGATGTTGTAACTGAAAGACCAGTGCAGTAGCGCTAGCACTGGATAGCTAGATAAAATTTCTTTAGCAAGACAAACACTGCTAACGCTAGTTAGTGTCTATTGCAAGGGCCCTACTGCTAGTCAGCCGTGACGTGATAATCCTACCAAAACGACTCAGTCTCAAAGAGAATTTAAATAATACTTCCCTGCGACTTGTGCACGAGCTCCGTTCGACCAGCACCAGCGATTCTCGATCTCTCCTTGGGTTCACACCGAACAAGCTCCGAAATTGGCTGGAAACTGCTCGAAACAGCTTCCCTCGTCTCGGCTAATCTCTCCTTTCCCCGAAGCACAAGGTAAACTCTGCAGAAAACTGTCGTTGCTCGCTGACCGAATCTGTTTTCCACATCCACAGCGAATGGGACTTTTCCACTGCTTTATCCGTTCGCAAGAGTTGTTTTGCTACGAGTCCTTAGTCCTAAGCGATCACTTTTTTTCTGAATGTGTTGGACTGAAGTCTGCTGCCAATGGCTGGGATGTGCTATTGCATAGGGGGGTTTATATTTTGTTCTACTCGTAATGTATAATTGAGGAGTTCAGTAGGAATTGTTTAATTAGGAATGTTTTGTTTATTATGAAAGATTTGTAATGAGTTATTTTCATGTTTTCCTTGTCATGTAATTTCATGTTTTGATTTATAGGAGCTTTGGACAGGGGTTTCAAACTCAAATGACCTTAGGGCCACTGATGGTATGGTCTTCTCATAGGAAGGCAAATTCAACATTCAGGTAGTTCAAAAAAAGTGCTATATTTCTTAAAATGAACATTTTATTTACATTATTTTAAATTTTTTCCACAAATACCTTAACATACTGATGGTTCATTCATTTGAATGATATTAAACACTACTAATAGTAATAATAGATAGACTATATATTATTATTCTATTATTATATTATTAGTCTATTATTAATAGATAGACTATCAACAAAAACAACAGTACTAATAATACTAATGGGATCATGTTTACCAACCAAAAAGCAATCTAGCAAACTGCACCATAGAATATCAACATAGAACAAATATCTGTGGAGAAAAAATGGTTAATAGCACATAACAAACAAAAAAAGCATAAAACTGACCTAAAAATATAGAAGTTCTGAAGAAGACCAGGTTTCTTCAATATTTCAGTTTGGTTTTATGCTTTTTATTGTTTGATTGTTTGACTAGGTTTGGTTTTCTTTGGTTTGGTTGTGGTATAACATTAAACTAAATAAATAAGGCAAATACATATTTATGTTTTATAATGGTATGTTTTATAATGACTAAATTAGAAGTATTAGTGATTAGTGTCTTTGGTAAAATTACCCTGGCTATATAGTGGTGAACCTAAATATTCAACCTGATGGGCGTACAAATGAGGCAAATCACTGGTGACTCCTGAATGCCAGCCAGCATGCAAATTACCTACACAAATGTAAGCAGTAAATGCAGCGAGCGGATCATCTTTATCACGAATGCAAAACCGCACAATATTACGGTGAAATAAAGGATTTTTTCCATTAAAAATACAATTTGATTGAGTGGTGACTGCTAGTTAGTATTTTTAATAGCTGTACAATTCTCTGAAAACATACATTGCAACCGTTTGCGCTTCCATTTGGGTTTTTTTCTTGACAAGACAGTCACTGTTTTCTGCTTTTATCAGCTACAGGTCACCTCCACATGTGCATATGTGCTGCAGGTGTTGTTTTTGGTTGACAAAAAATTAAACTATCCTTCTTAAAACAGCTAAATAATGCAGGCTAAGCAAAGCAGTCAGGCACAACTTCATAACTTGTCAGATATGGTCGTATTCGACGTCAGCTTCAGTGTAGAAACTTTTCATAGTTACAGTCATCTCCAATACATCCTCATTAATTGCAAAATTCTTAAAATTTAAATTTAACCCCCAGTCTCTTTGTGAGATAAGTTCCTCTGAGGTAATCTCCTGAACAGCTGCTAGTGATTTGATTTGCCAAGATTCTAAACGTTAGGTCATCGCTGTCAGAACCCATTACAGCGGATCAAATTTCCTGGGCAGATCAAATTTCGTATGACACGCTTCGTATTCTACTCATTCTTAAATTAATTCTATTTAATTTACTTATTAGGGTGATTGTTCAAATTGTAATGAGGAAACTAGAAAATAATAATACTCTTTAAAACAACCAATAAATAAATAAACGGGCAGGATTAAACTATATATTTGACATCATGACCCCGGGCCGCGAATTTGAGACCTCTGGTAGATGACAATGGTTTCTGCCACCAGCATGAAAGCATAAAAGGGAGATTCCAGCACACAGTTGTTGGTTGTTAGAGCAAGAGGCCCTGTAGGTTGCTGTCATTGGAAAGCCAACAGTATTTATTTATTATTGTATGTATATACTGTATACCTATCTATATATATATATATATATACACACATTTTGTGTTTTGGTATTTTGGGTTCCACTTTATATATTGAGCACGAATTCCTGGACAATAAATCACTCCCTTTGAAACAGTCTGTTGTAACCTTTGCATCTTTGCCGTTTTGGCGGATCAGCACCACCGTCTAGCCAGTCCTCTCTCACAATTGCAATCAAAAGTATTAACCCAAAATTCTATGATTCCTATAGGCAATTATACTGGTATGTTTAAATGGTGATTTAAAAAAATTGTGCTCAACAGAAAATTCTATTTAATGCTGTATGGATGATTGAAGCTAAGGTAGCATAATTGTTACATTTCAAGACTCACAAAATGTAGGCTATCCTAAACAAAATGCATGGATAAGCTTACTATGCCTCCACCAGTCTATGAGAGCAGAAACATGGTTAAAACATCTATGTATTTTTGGAGTGCTGATTAATTCAACTATTAAACTGATAAACGGCTGTTAAGTGAGTGTTGGGCATTTCCTTTGAATCTGTAAGAATTAAATTACAGTCACCAATACCATGGCATTTTAGCAAATGGATTGTATAAACAATCGGCCACGGAGGTCTTTGAACTCTATGAAGTTTGTTTTTAAATTTGTTACTTTTTTGGCAGCAAGAGGATGATATTCAAATAATGTTTAACACGTAGGCAAGTGAGCAAGCAATGGAATGCATTCTGGGCAATATCACTGCTGGAAGGGATGGTTTTTGTTGGCTCTGTTGGAGGGAGGAAAATGAGAGCTTAAGCAAATGAAAATTCTCTTTCCACTCGCTTCCAATCATCCTCCTGGTGGCAGCCATCTTACATCCGGGACTTTTTTGGGATTCCCTCCTCTATTGGAGGGTGAGAGCATGAAGAAGCAAGCAATTTTTCAGATTGGAATGCAGCCCAAGAGATGCCATAATCTCAGTTTACTTATGTTTGTTTGGAAGTTCCAGTGGTTAAAAGATAGAAATGAGGGAATTAGTATTTATAAACAAGGACTTAAGTGACTGATAAAGTAATCTGTGAGCAAAATATAAATAGCTGATTTTGGTAATTAAATTAAATTAAAAGCGATACCGCATATTGCCCATGTCTGTCTGTCTTTTTTTTTTTTTTTTTTGGGGGGTACTCTATGCATTATGAAAACCTGGTGTCAAAAAGTAAATTTATCTTGGGCCTAATGCAACCTCCAGTCAAATTTTGTTGCCCTAAAAACTGAGCTTAATGAAGAAAAAAATGTATCTTTGCCTCAAGCATTGTGAAAAGCATGTCAAATACAAAGGTTTTCTTTTTGTTAATTTTTATTGTAAGGCTCCATATCTAGCTGAGATTTGTTCTACCCGACCGTGTCTGTCCAACATATGCCCACCCATCAGAGAACTGGAAAAATGCCATGCTTGGAGGTCTCAGGTTGCATGGAGGATTGATTGTATGTCCACAAAAAACATGTTACACATCAGGTTGATAAAGTAAGTAGTAAGTATTGTAAATAAAAGAGGGTTGTTCATGATCTCATGTTCGAGATCCACCTACGGGGAATAACGTCCGGTCATGACCTCTGCAGAAGCATCCAATTGAACCAAGTCTGGCTTTGACAGACAGCACTCGTCCAATGCTCCCGGAGGCCCTGCCCTCGCGAGGGAGACACATAAGATGGCGCAGCACTGCGTCTCCTCAGTTGACATTTGCTTCTCGCAGACTTCCAAGTGCTCGGCTCAGCTCACATCTTTTGCCCCTTGGCACTTAACTGCCCACGGGGGGACATATCCTCTGATCCGCCTCCGCCAGACGTGCGAGGTTCGAGAATTCTGGTTATAGCTAAAAGCTCCACTCGCTGCGAGCCTGCTAACCACACTTGCAAGCTCCTTCAACTGTCTGGTGTGCTACCCACACTCGCTAGTGTTTTCTCGAAGTAAAATACATTAATCTAGGTTTTACGACCAGATTACTACCTTCTCCTGTATCCGCTACAGTGGGACAGGATTTTCACTAGCTACCCTGTTAGCCACCCACGCTAGCTGGCTGTGCTTTCCCATCCTGTAGCCTCAACTCCCCACGATGGCTCTCTCAAAGTCGGCCCCCGACTGACCCACGGAGCTATGCTCTCATGCCTGTCCGGCCACTTACGGTACTCTTATTATTGTCAGGGACACCCACCCTCTGTGTGTGACACAGTGGGTCTCCCCCTCACCATAAGTCTGTACATTGCCCGCCGCCTCCCACACGGCCCCCACAGCCTCTACCCATGAACTGCCGAGTCTAGACGAGTCAGGGCAGGGCAAAGGGTCAGGTGAATAACTAACCCTAACCCTAACCCTAACTCAGGAAACCCCCCTTCCCCCCCCACTTCAACGGAGTCTTTTACTCTCAAATTGAAGAGGGTCCAACCAATATTCTAGAGTAGGGAATCTCCTCCTTCTTGCAAAAAGAGGCAATATGTGTGGTTCCCAGGGATCAAGCTCACTACAGCTTTGATTCCCACTACCTCCTGGTCCCAAAGAAGGACGGTTCCCTCCTTCCTATCTTGGATCTCAGAGTGTTGAATTAAACATTTGAGGCGTTACATCTTCAAAATGTTAACATACAGCACTCTTTCACGTTCCATACGTCAGAATGATTAGTTCATATCAATCGATCTGAAAGATGCCTTTTTCCACATAGGCATCTATCCCCCTCACAAAAAATTTCTCCATTTTGCCCACCACAGCGTTTACAGTACAAGTTTGTAGTACTTCCGCTCGGTCTTTCATTAAGCCCATGTGTAGCTGCCATCAGAGTCAGTAATACAGTTTAAGTTCATTTTGTAATTTGAGTCAAAATTCAGAATAATTTACGTTAATTTATAAAAGATATTTATGTTCATTCATATAATTAAATAACACAAGTGTATGTCTAGCGGAACCAATATTTGTCTTACGTGCATTCCGGTCATTTTGGTTAATTACACTCCACTCGTCATGCGAAGCTGAGAAGCTGTTGAATTGCAGAGCGTGAGATAAGCTATTGCACGACGATGTTCACGAAGAAGAAGTAAATTAAGCCATTAAGTTGGAAGTTTCCTTTAACTTTTCTCGAGCTGACGCGGCCAATGAGGTATGCAATCTGTCAGCCAACACTATGTTTATAGCTACTTGATATGCTAGTGTGTTAACTGAAATAGCTTGAAAGCAAAGAAATAGCATAGCATGTGTTTCGGTGAATGTAACTAACTACAAGTTAACAGTTTATAGTGAAATGTTTTAGATATGTTTATGTTCTTGAGTTTATTTTGTGGTTATTCTCGATGAGCATGCTCTGTATTTTGCCGGAGTCATTTTATATTTTGTGCGTTTATTTTTGTCCAGTTCTCACGGCATGCTTGTAGGCAAGAATGTACAATAAATGCCGTTAAAAATAGAGCACCTTGTGTTCATGAGTGAGCTCGAGGGGAGTTACAACATGGGTGTTCTGTCTTTGTGTGAAGGCAGTTCTCACCCCGTTAAGACTAACGGGGACCATAGTTCTGACGTTCATAGACAATTGGCTCATCATGGCCAAATCAGAAGTCAGAATCATGCAGGACACTCGATGACAGCTGACACACCTGTCTTCCCCCAGTTTCAGAGTAAACCTCCCCAAGAGCAATCTCTCCCCCTGCGAGAATGTTACGTGTTTGGGACTGGAGCTGAACTCTGTCGACATGCAAGCTTGTCTATCTGCAGACCGTATCTTCTCCCTAGAGAAGACAGAACTGAGATAGACAGGACCTGTCTATCTCAGTTCCGACAGGGTTTGGGAGTACAGTCCTGCACATGTCTCAGACTACACGGTCTATGTCTGTGAGCAGAGCTGTGGCTACAATAAGGCCATCTAGACAAATGAATACAGGTATTTGCATACCTTTGGCGGGATGATCTGTGCTCTCTTATGCTATCCTGGGTGTACTGGTTTTAGGGGTTTGGACCAGAATCTTACAGGGGCCACCCAGGAAGGGTGCATGGTGAACGGGACGTTTGAGCTCCTGACCATATGGAAAGCTCTCAGACATTTTCTCCCCCGCCCAAGGGGTTTAGTGACTACAGAACTACATTTCCCATAAATCCATGCAGCAAAAACCCAGAATCTGGCAGAGCAAAGACCTGTAAGTCCCCAGAGGCCAGCAGCCTGAGGGGTGTGCCGGAATCTGAATATCGTGTTTGGAAACACATGAATAATGAACCATAAACAAATAATAATTCCATCTGAATATCACCCCTTGTATTCATATTCAGTTTTTTTTTAAGAAATCAGTTGGGTACGGTAAAGACTCAGTGTTTTTACAATTATTTTCAACTTATTGTGATCCTCCTTGCTGACATGGGAGCGATCTGCTAAACATACAGCCCAAAATTGAGGGGAGAGCAGTAACTTTGATTCAGACTCATCTCTCCTCCATGATCATCCAGTACAGTAGCAGGGTTCAGCGCTAACAATTGTCAGTGACAGGTGAACAATACCACTTGTAGCCATGAACCCAGTGTTTTGAGACTCCTTGTTCCCAAGGTGGCATAGTTTGTGCTCCACATTTTGTTCTGGGCTGAGAGAATGTGTAGCGTCTTAGCCTTTCCCAAAAACGAGAGTTACCTCAGATGCACCTTCGGGATCAAAGCCTTACCACCAATGAAGTTTAGATAGCTGCGAGTTCAATGTTCTTTTCAAGCCACCTAGAAACCTGACCGATTGCCTAACAGAAGTCAACATGTTTATCATGTTGTTGTTTTTGGTTTTGTTCGACTGTGTTCATGTGTTTTCATCTCCTTCATTTCCCCCGATCCATGTGTTTTGTTTTCGTTTGCCCTTGTGTCTGCCCTGCCTTCCTCATTACCTGATTGCCGAATTGTTTCACCTGCCCTGTTGCTCACCTGTGCCTCATTTGCTCGTTAGTCCTCTGTGCATTTATACTCTGCCTTGTCCTTTGTTCTGTGTGAGTTCGTCTCAGTTTGTTTGCATTCTCTGTTGCACTACGAACCTTTTTCCTGTCCTGCCTGCCAGTTATTACCCTGTCCTTTTCCGGGTTTTTTGATTCTTTGCCTTGTGTTTTTGTACTGTTGCCGTGTCTTCTGGTGTACGAACTTCACTTGCCTGACTTTTGGCCATTCTCTTGGATTGTGTTTTTGCGCTTTCGCTGAGACTCCCTGGTCATGAACATTGCCTGTTTTTGACTACGTTTCTGGATTTTGGACTTTGGCTGCTGTTAATCAAACCCTTAATATTTACGTCTGCATCGAGTCCTACCTGAGCCCTGACAGATTATTGTGTTTGATCATTGTTTAGCTGGCTCCTAGCCAAGCACCGAGCAGCAGGAGTAAGCAAATATCCCACTCAAACCATGTTTTGCATGTGATCTATTTAGCTACTAACCTACAACAACCCGACCCGACATTAGTGATCGACACATTATATCCATTTTACCAGGCTGCATGCACCATTTTCTAGTAACGCTTAGCTTCAGGTAAGTTTAAATCTCCCACCATCTCTTTTCCTTTGTTCTCTGTGAACATGTGTGCATCATACACACACCGAAGGCTATGCAACACCCACATATAGGACAACTATTATACCCCATATACACGCCCACACATACACACTAAACCAAGCTCTATGCACACACACACACACACACACACACACACACACACACACACACACACACACACACACACACACACACACACACACTTTGTATATTGTACATTGTAATAAATTGTGCTTTGCTGTTTAGTACTTGTGTTCAATAAACTTTGTTATATATTCCAAGGTTTATTAATTATTTATTAATATTGCATATATATTGAATATTTGCCACCCTCTGCAGCTCCAAAGAACTCCAAATGCCTTACATTTTGTTAAATCAATAATGTTAATATGGTTATAGCTATAGTTAATGAGACTGATATGTTTTTAAGAGACTGATGTATGAGACTGATTTCTTTTAATTACACCATTATGAGTAGAGTATGTTATAGAATTTCCTCCACATAAGTGACATGATCTATTGTGTGGTATAGCAAACTAATTCTTTACATTTTTGGTGTCCTATGCAAAGAATACTAAAGGAAAGCCCTACAGGGGACACCATGTGCTAGTACGCTGTGACAACACGACAGCAGTAGCATATGTAAACCACCAGGGTGGTATGCGCTTGTCTCAGCTCCACAGCTTAGCTCACAAGCTGTTGGTATGGGGCAGCCATCACCTTCTGTCGTTACGTGCTAGTTGATAACAAATTAACAACTGCTGATACTGTTTCAAATTAGCACTAAACAAATTGACAGTTAAATGGCTACAGGCACAAACTTGCTGAAACTAAGAAAGATACTATAACAAATAATAGAAAAGTTACTTTTCCAGAGCCTGCAGGTCACCTAGTTACTGCAACGCCGACATGATACACACATGTATTATTCATGTAAAGTCTATGCTTTGACATTTTTAATTGGATTGTGAGGAAATCCACACAATACTTTTATAGTTTTTTTCACATTTTATTGAGACAGTAGGAAATAATTAAATGCTAATTGAATGCAAGCACCTTAACATAAAACATATTACACCTATCCAACTCACTTGTTTTGGATACTAGGAAAGATCCTGAGTTCCTTTTATCAAGACATTTAGTAAAGTTTTTTTTCTGTATTGTTGAAAATGTATGTGCCATACAGTCTGGTGCATGCATTTGACCTATGTGTTACTAATTAAATGCCAGCAGCAACCCATTAGATGGATAAACCCCAATGAAATGCACTTGTTTTGATACTTTCATTGAGACATGTTTTACAGTTTTTTTGTGTACAGTCTATAATAAATGTATCATAATGACAGGTGCATTTACTGTGTATACATGGTACCAGGTGTTACGGCTCTCCTGCTCCGCTTGCTGGTTTCCTGTGTATTTGCGGTTTTCTTTTGAAACAGGAGGCTGGTGGGTGGAGTTGGGATGAGCTGTCTTTGATTATGAGGTACACCTGTATGGAGTGCTGCTCTATTTAATCTGCTTTCTCCCAATGTAGGTGGCTTGCTGGCTTACTTACTTACTTACTTTCTTGCCCTCTCCATGCATGTGGCTGTTTGTTGGTTTTGCATTGAGGAACAATCTCTATGACACTTTTCACTCATTCATGCCCATACATACACAACTGAGAGCTTACAGACTTCCACACATCATGTTTTTTTCTTTTTGTATGTGGTTAGGTTTAATTAACAATAAATACAAACGTGTTTTGTAATTCCCTGTGTGGTCTCTCTCTTTTGTCATGGCCTTACAAGCCGAGTTGTGACACAGGCAAATGCCAGTAGCAGTCTGTAAGACATCAGACCACAATCAAACTCACTCGTTTTGGATACTAGACATGTTCCTGAGTAACCTGAACCCCACAGTTACTAAACCATGTATGACAGTTTTCTTCTGTGGTCCCTAATAAAAGTGCCATAATGACAGGTGCATTTACTATGTATGCATGGTGCCAGTCAAATACCAGCAGCAGTCCGTAAGACATCACACCACTGTGAAACTCAGCTCTTTTGGAAACTCCACATGTTTCTGAGTAACCTGGACCCCACTTTCACTGAGACAAGTGTTACAATTTTTTTGTGTACAGTCCATAATTAATGTGTCATAAAATCAGATGCATTTACTGGGTATACATGGTGCCAGGCAAATGCCAGCAGCAGTCCATAAGTCGGACCACTATCAAACTCACTTGTTTAGGGTACTAGACATGTTCCTGAGTATTCCCTTCCACACTTTCATTGAGACAAGTATTACACTTTTTAATGTGCAGTCCAATTTTGACACTTTGACTTGTATTTTTATTAATAGCTAAACAAAATACAGTTTTTTAAAAAATATTACTAAATACAATTTATTTAAACATGTACTTCAAGTTATCATTGCAATGTTTATGGTGGGTTTTTTTTTGCAATTCCTATATTTTTTGTATAGGACTTTTATTATGATAATCTTAACCCGGAAGTACTTTTTCTTATGACTACCGGAACACTAGCGGTATCTATGGTGATTAGATAACGCTCAAACGTGATTTATTGAAATTGGCTATCGATATCGAGACCTGAGCAATTTTAGCCACTAAAGCATGCAAAACATATGGTAAGTCTATGAATCTTTTGCGTGGTCAATGTATCTGAATGTCTTCACTATCGAAGCTTAGCTGCTCTACTTTTGCGCTACAGTAACTAAAAGTTAGATGTGCTACATCACATGTTCGTAAAAGCCAGCTCGTATCGGTAGTGACAACTCTCCCAGCAGGCTTTCATGAGGTAAGTAACCTAATTTGCTATGTCCATAATGGAATGCATGAAAATTATGACTGGTTTTTACTTCCGTTCGGGGGCATAATTTTTGTTTGAAATAAATCACAACTCCAAACGTCTACGTGGTCCGTACTCTCGAGTTGTGGTTTGTTTGATGTTTTGGAACTGACACGTTAGGATGGATTTGTTATTCAGCTAGCTGTCGCTTCGAGGGTTATTCCGGGTTCTCCCTGGAGATGAACGTCTTTCGGGCGCTTCGGCCATTCAAGATGTGCTCAGAATTTGTTCGACATTTGTTCGCCGATTTCATCCTGATTAAAACAAAGAGGATTACGGCTCTATTTTTTGACTGTTCAAACTTTTGAGGCAATGATAAAAAGAACAGAAAGGGCATTAACACTGGAATAAGGTTATTGCAGCGCGGCTAACGAATTCCGCTTGTCCCACCCTTTCACTGTCTGTAGATAGAGCTATCCCTGAAAAAAAGCTGCTGTCTAGTTAAACCCAGTACTTGGCAACATTTGTGCTTATTTCTTTAGCATCACTCAAAACCTGCACATTTATGGGGTATGTGTACGTTCTATTTCTGAACACTTTGTATGATGGAACAACACACCTGTAAGGCACATAACCGTACTTCGAAAAGATCCAGATGCAAGGACATGTAAAGTTCACAGTAGCATCACCACAACCGACAGAGAATTCGATCTTTGGGGTGCGTGGCTCAGCTTCCTCCAATAGTGCGATTATCCTGTGACTGTACAACCTGTGTTGTTAACTGAAAGATTTTTGGATGGCGCAAAATTTCCGCCTGCTTCGAGGAGTTGTAAAAATTCCCTGCAAGGTTCAGTAAATTGGACGGAATTCTTAATTGGCAACCATTAAGGATCTGTGAATCGAGAACAGTGTGGAAACTGCACTGAAAGTAAATTATTTTTGTTCAAAACTAGCCAGGCATATGCAGACATTTTTCTTTAGATCCCAGCAACTCGTAGCTGGCTAGACATGAAGTAGGCTCACAACATCCCTGGCTCACCGCTTTCGGTTTTTGAAGACTGAATAATATAAAATAAAATGTATAATTTCATCATATGGATTTCTGAATAGGTATTTTTAAAGTTATTCAGCACAGTCTTATAAAAACATAATTTTTCTACATGATTATCACTTTGATTGTACCTCCGGTTTGGCCTACAATTGTAACTAATAATGGGCTTACTATTATTCACAAGGATAACATACACCATAAAAATCATGTCTGAATAAAAATTCTGATGAATACACAGTTGACACATATATATATATATATATATATATATATATATATATATATATATACAGTCAAGCCCAAAATTATTCATACCCCTGGCAAATTTTGACTTAAAGTTACTTTTATTCAACCAGCAAGTTTTTTTCTTGATTGGAAATGACACAGGCTTCTCCCAGAAGATAATAAGACGATGTACAAGAGGCATCATTGTGGAAAAAATTATTTCTCAGCTTTTATTTACATTTGAACAAAAAGTGGCATGTCCAAAATTATTCATACCCTTCTCAATAATCAATAGAAAAGCCTTTATTGGCTATTACAGCAATAAAACGCTTCCTATAATTGCTGACCAGCTTTTTGCATGTCTCCACTGGTATTTTTGCCCATTCATCTTTAGCGATGAGCTCCAACTCTTTCAGGTTGGAGGGTCTCCTTGCCATCACCCTGATCTTTAGCTCCCTCCACAGGTTCTCAATTGGATTCAAGTCAGGACTCTTGCTGGGCCACTGCAAAACATTAATGTTTTTGTCTGCTAACCATTTCTTCACCACTTTTGCTGTGTGCTTTGGGTCGTTGTCGTGCTGAAATGTTCACTGGTGCCCAAGGCCAAGTTTCTCTGCAGACTGCCTGATGTTGTTGTTGAGAATCTTGATGTATTGCTCTTTTTTCATGGTGCCGTTTACTGTGATTAGGTTCCCTGGTCCATTGGCTGAAAAACACCCCCAAAGTATTAGGTTCCCACCACCATATTTGACAGTGGGGATGGTGTTCTTAGGGTTGAAAGCTTCTCCTTTTTTACGCCAAATGAAGGATACATCATTGTGGCCAAACAATTCAATTTTTGTTTCATCTGACCATAAAACAGAAGACCAGAAGTCTTCTTCTTTGTCCAGATGAGCATTTGCAAAGGCCAAGCGGGCTTTTGTGTGCCTTATCTGGAGAAGTGGCGTCCTCCTTAGTCTGTGTCCATGGAACCCAGCAGTGTGTAGTGTTCGTTGGACTGTCTGCCTTGAGATGTTGCCACCAGCACAGCCCAGATTCACCAGGATGGCCTTGATGGTGATCCTTGGATTCTTTTTCACCTCTCTCACTATCCTCCTGGCCAGCACACGTGTCACTTTTGGCTTCCGACCACGTCCTCTGAGATTTTCCACAGTGTGGAACGTCTTGTATTTTTTAATAATACTTTGCACTGTAGCTACGGGGACTTGAAAACATTTAGATATGGCCTTATAGCCCTTTCCTGACTTGTGAGCAGCCACAATGTGCAGCCGCAGGTCCTCAGTGAGCTCCTTTGTCTTAGCCATGACTGTTCACAAACCAACTGCAGAGAGCTGCCATTTTTCACCTGCTGAGTTGATTAAAACAGCTGTTCCCAATGAATCAGGGTAATTGGGATGCTTTAGAACACCTTGGACTATTTGGAATGGTACAGAACTTTAGATTTTCACATAGACTGTGACAGTTTTGCAAAGGGTATGAATAATTTTGGACATGCCACTTTTTGTTCAAATGTAAATAAAAGCTGAGAAATATTTTTTTCCACAATGATGCCTCTTGTACATCGTCTTATTATCTTGTAGGAGAAGCTTGTGTCATTTCCGGTCAAAAAAAACTTGCTTGTTGAATAAAAGTAACTTTAAGTCAAAATTTGCCAGGGGTATGAATAATTTCGGGCTTGACTGTATATATACACACACACACACACACACACACACACACACACACACACACACACACACACACACACACACATACAGTTGTGGTCAAAAGTTTACACATACACTTATAAGGAATATGTATATCATGGCAGTCTTTAGTTTCCAATGATTCCTACAACAATAATTTATCATATAATTTATCATACACATTTTAATTTTAAAATTTTAAGTCTTCTGGACATATGACAAAATCTGCTGGGTCAAAAATATACATACAGCAACTTGACGTATCCGTTTTGGTGATGTAGAAAGTTGTGTCAATCATTTTATTTTTTGGCATGGCTTCTTTACTTCCTGTGAGTGAATACGATTGACTACAGCTGGTGACTACTCGAGCCAATTTAAATAGGGCCCGTTTGATGCACTCATTAGACCCAGCCACAAATGCTGTGATTGGAAAGTCTAAAGAGCTCAGCACGGTTCTGAAAAAGCCGTGCAAGAAGGAAGCCCTCTCTCCTGAAGTGGCACCTTAAGGCTTGACTGAAGTTGGCTGCTGATCACATTGACAATGAAAATGCCTCTGGAGGGAAGTTGTGAGGTCAGATGATTGGAACTGGTTCTTTACAGAAAGTAAATGGAATAATGAAGAAGGAGGATTACCTCCAAGTTCTTAGGGAAAACCTAAAATCATCAGCAAGAGGGTTGGGTCTTGGACACAGTTGGGTGTTCCAACAGGACAATGACCCCAAACACACATCAAAAGTGGTAAGGGAATGGCTAAGTCAGGCTAGAATTAATTTTTTAGAATGGCCTTCACAAAGTCCTGACTTAAACCCAATTGAGAACATGTGGACTGTGCTGAAGAAACAAATCCTTGCCAGAAAGCCAAAAATTCAGTTGAACTGCACCAGTTCTATCAAGAGGAGTGGTCAAAGATTCAACCTGAAGCTTGCCAGAAACACCTAACTGAGGTGAAAATGGCCAAGTGACATTAAACAAAATATTAGCATTGCTGTATGTATATTTTTGACCAAGCAGATTTAGTCACATTTTCAGAAGACCAATAATAAATTTATGAATGAAACAAAATGCATGATTGTTTTTTGTGACAAAGAAAATTAAGAGTTGTAGAAATCATTGGAAACTAAAGACTGCCATGATATACATGTTTTTTACAAGTGTATGTAAACTTTTGACCACAACTGAGAGTGTATGTATGTGTGTGTGTGTAGGTGTCTGTATATATATATATATATATATATATATATATATATATATATACACCCCTATAGCTCAAACAAGAGCTGAAGATATGTTCTGAAATTAAGGGATATAAAATAAATGTTTAAATGATAAACATTTAAAAAATGAGAGCAGTCAATAATACAGTAATGAAATGTTTTATGTTCTATGTTTTACACAGCAATACAATAGAAAAAACTGATGCTGAGTGCCAAAAGGCATTTAGGGAGAGGAAGAAAAATGGTGCATCCTAAGCTAACTCAATCATACCAGGAGGCAGAGAGAGTCAGGGCACTGGTTAAAGAAAGATAGAGAAAAAGTTGTCCCTTGTCCCTTGGTCTCCCAAAAATTTGCCAATTAATTCCAGGCAGTCACTTAGCAAGGCCGTAAAACATGCGCTCAGAGCTCTGGCGAGTAGCCTTGCCAAAAAAAAGGGCTGTGGTTCACAAACTTGCCATCTACATGAATATTCTGAAAGAAAAATAGAAAAAACCAACACAGGCTTCCCCAGTTTCATCAAAGGTCAAGGAGTTCTGTCAACTTGACAGCATTTCCAGGCAAGCATCAGGATTAAGGGATGTTGTGACCATTAGAGAGGGAGGAGTAAAGAAAAATCTGCAGAAATGTCATCTTACGATGTCAGTTTAAGAGGCTTGCCGCTGTTTTAAGGAGAACAATCCAGACACTGTTATTGGCCAAACTAAATTTGGAGAGCTTTGACCCTCTTATGTCTTCCGGTGTTGGGACACACTAAGAAGAAATGTATGCCTTTGCAAATACCATGAGAACACAAAACTCCTTCTGGATTGTGTGCACCGCAGTATATTACGATTAGAATCAATTTGCACACTGGCAGACAAGACAAGTCATACTGTTCCTTTCTGTGGTGTAGATTGATGGAGACCCACTGTCATGTCTTTGTGAGTGACAGCTTGACAAGAGGGCAGCTTTCTTGACTGAGATTGTCCAGGATGTCAAAGAAAAGAATTCTTCACATCTTCAGTGATTGGGCTGCTTCCTGTCCAAGTGCAGCTGGTTCCTCCTGTTGACCACTGTAATGGAGTTGTTTCCCGAACTTTATTGAATGACACTTCTTTGCTATGAGCCATAGCAAGGTAGCTGTGGATGGTGTGGGAGGATCAGTCAAACGTGCTGTTGCCACAGCTGTGCAGAGGCAGCTGATGACGCTGTTTAACAATGCAGAATCATTTGCTAACACTGAAAAACAGAGTAGCACAAACCTTCATGTAAAGTTTATTACCTCAGAGGACATTGCAGAGTTTGCAAAATGGGATAACCTAGATGACCAGTGGGAGAATGTCACACCAGCTCCTGGCACCCAGGCTATACACCATGTTCAGCCTTTCTTGAGGGGTAAGGTGAGGTACAAAACCTACTCATCAGCAACGCAATCAGATGTTCACATGTATCTGAGTTCTCAAGAAGAGTCCATTACAGCATCTGCACACCAGCTGTCCAATGAATCCCAATTCTGTAGACTTGTCTTCTTGTCCAATTCAAGGCTACCAAATCTGACAGGCTATTTGTTGGACTTGAGGCTAACAAAGGTTCTCAGGCCCATGAAATTCAATCCTTCAAAAGTAATGACCATTGTGGATTTGTGTACATTGTGCGTGTGAAGGAAGACAAAGCTTGGTTGTAAGCTGAGCAGGTGGTTCAGTCTCTGAATCCTTACATGGACATGGACCTTACAGGGGGAAGTACCACTTCACAGAGCCTGTCCTTGCAGAATAAATATAAAGATTAAGAATAAAAATAATAATATGACATGATACAAAATCAGTTGTTAATACAGCCAGCTGTTTCACAATTATACTTTGTTTATAGATTTTGATTTTGTTGTTTGAAACAGTAAGTGCATAATATTCATGTCTGAAATATTTTTGTTGTCTGTATTTTAAAATATATGATGATGCGCAGCATCTAATGAATTATACAGTGCATTAAAAATGTGTGTATGATTATAGCCTGCAGGAGTAGGTAGGTAACATTAACCATTATTGGCCATGTTATGCAAAACCTAGCTTTTACATTTGATGTGTGAATTATGGCAGGAGACATTTGAGGTGTGAATTGTTCCCAACTATGCTCAAATTTATTGTACATAATTTTTTTTCTGAGAATTTTTTTTCTGAATGGGCACGTAGCTGTTTGGGGGGGATGTGGCATCCCCTTGGTAGCCAAAAAATAAAGGAGTGCATCCCCTCTAACTGCATTTTGAGGAATGATCTAGAATGAGGAAAATGTTATGTTACAGAGCCCTCTGAAACTTTGGCTGTTGTTTTGTAAACATTTCATATTCCAATTATATGTCTCAGTGTTGTTTTTGATAGGATATCTTCAGTCTGTGGAAGTCTATTTCAGATATCATCACATCCGTAATGCTGGATTTCTTCATTTCTCTTTTCATGAAAATGTGAATATTTTCAAAGTGATAGTTTTT